>JAVXUP010000013.1:1205000-1344321 GCA_033070095.1 Escallonia herrerae
GGTCATCACCTTCAAAGTTGGACAGCATGAGGCGGCTAGAAAATGCAAGACAGGGATGGTGGGAGGATTAACACAATACAAGGACAACAAGGACTGAACGAATAGACTTTATGTTGGTGAGTGTAGAGCACGGAAACAAGGACAGTAGGGTTCATGGTTTTAGGATAGAAGTCGGTGAGATATTGGTAGACTTGAAGAGGAATTGTCAACATTTTGATATGTAGTACATGGTGGTTCTGGTTAGGCTTAAGTTATGGACATGTGAAGGGTAGGTATGAGAATTAAGAAGCTGTAAATGTAGAGAGATGGTGGAGGAAAGGAGTAGAGAAAGAACGAAGCACTTGCAATAATTCATATCGAGTACAGTAATGTTGAGCACATAATTCTTGAATCTTTAAGCTTATCTGTTCTTCGGCTTTAAGCTTTTATGCAACCATGTTGCTTTGTTTATTAGTTCTATCACTTTGCTCTTTCTTCCTTGTTCTATTTATGCTTCGTTGGCGTTTAACCATTTTTTGTATTAAACTTCAAAATCAACTTTTTGGCTCCCCTCCCAATTAAATTGCAATAGAAATATGAAGGAGTTCCAAAAGCAATATAAATTATCTCTTAGTTACCATGTTTACAAAGTAAACATGGCTTGACAAAAATAGCTTAGTTAATGAAACCGTAAAGTCACTTATTTCTTTCTTTCTTTTTTAAAGAAAATTAAAAGCAAATGCTATTTTCATCTTTTGAAATTTTCTAGTATTGACTTTGTGCGTTACACACGGGAATTATAACTGTCATATAACTGTCAAAAGTTCATACTTATATATCAATTAGTTACAAATAATGTTTATTTCCACATTTGTATGAATTTTCTACCACCTTTAGTAATAATGTGTGTTGTGATTTTATAAATTAAACTCATCAAGAAAAGTATAGAAAGCTATGCTATTTAAGTAAAATATGAGAGATAGTTATATGTATGTGTGTGTGTGTGTGTGTACATATATATAAACATATATAAAAATATTCATACTTCTAATAAAATAAAAAGGAGAATAAGTTTGTTAGACTGTGAGAAAATATTGGACTAGTCTAAAATATAGAAAAATTTCAAGATTTAAATAAGAGATACAAATAAAAAATAGAGAGAGATATTGGTATTCAAATATAACTTGTTAACGTGGAAGAGAGAGAAAAGTAAAATTTATTTTAGTTAAATGCCAAATGGCATAAAAATAGGCAGGCCAAGTAGGAATAAATTCTCCCAACTTCAGCTTATATATGATTACATGCTATATCTATCACAAAAGGTACATAGTTGCCCCCCTAAAGTACGTTTTACTAAAACCAAATATGTGAAAAAAGATACAATGTGATGAAAATGGTTTCCGAAATATTAAAGTACAATATCATTCGGATTTGTTGATAACTGGCATCAATAAAGCAAATGATAGCTTAATGTGAGGGAATTTCACACAAATATCCCAAGTAAATATCAAAGAAATTTAAATAAAAGAGGATTTAGGTTAGATGATACAATTACCCCATTATTTCTCTAAGGAAGTCGCTCAGCCTTCATGAGGGGCTAGGCGAGACAACACTACGAGTAAGAGGGATATTTACCTAAAAATGACCATCTTCCCCAAACCCACCCGTACCTTCTCACATGTTTGTTGGGTTTTCCTCCCCAACTATCTCTGAACCCGGGTTTTGCTAGTGTTGGTGGTATCATCCGTAATCATTTAAGACAGTTCTTTGTGGTTTCACTATCAATATTGAAAGTACCACTAATGTTATTGCGGATCTACTTGCCACTCGGCGTGGCACTTCATATCGCTCACAATCTATAACTATCTTTTGTTATTATTGAATAACAATCTTCTGTTATCATTGACTCTGATTTTTTTTTGTTGCACTGTCTTGTTTATGCAGGTCCACAACAAACAACCATTGACTCCTCCCCCTCTGTCATGACAGCCTAATACTACTCCTCTTATGTCGGACTACATAGCTTTCCTTTTGATATTGTGAGGCCAACCTAATTACGGATTTGTTAGCTAAATCCGCCACCCTCGACGATTCTATATGTAGAACTTTTATCATCCTCCGGATGACATTTTTCTCCTTGTGCTTTTCTATTTATATGATGGAGTTTTGCGACGAGAGATCCTTGTAATGTAAATATTTTTTATATAACATAAATATCCTTATTTATTATTTTTATTTTGACCAACCATCTAATAAATATTAATTGGTTCCTTTTTTTTGCTCCTTAGACGCTCAACACCAATTTGCATATGGACCTTGTATAATCATTTGGTCAAAAGTTGGGGCACACAACTCATTGATGAAAAATCACTAGTATGATAGTATGCAGTAATGTTTATGCATATTATTGTTTACATATAAGAGCTATATATACATGTCTTTTCATGTATAATCATTAAATGTGTGTACGCCCATGTAATAGGAAGGTATGTGTTGTAGCACTTCCAATTATATGTTTAGATTGTCTATATAAATTTTGAGATACTGTAAAAGAAAATTTTAATGGGCTTATTTTGTCACTGCTAATCAAAAACAACAGCGGAACAAATTTTTTGACCCCTTATGCCTCCAGCTGTTGTGCTCCTGAAAAATAGAAACCAAATGATCTCCTACGTATCTTTAAATTTATATGATTCAGCATTTTCTTAAAACGTTTGTAAACATCAAATGAATTCAAAACATAAGCAATGCCATGCCCTATTGTCACCCTTAATTAGTTTAAGATGGAGCAAAAAAAAATCATAAACCACCAAACTTTTGCATCTTCATCACGTTTTGGATGCTCACGATGGATAAATCAAGAGAAAATAAAAGCCATATCTTTGTTAATGAGCATGAGAAAGTAGAAAGTTTCGAGGACCATATGCTGACAAATGAGTTAAATGGTGAATGTTTAATCTAACACTTCCAAATTTCTTAGATTGATAAGAATGTTACTTTCATAACACAAATAGATGTTCTTTTTAGTATGGAGTCTTTTAAGTCTGTTCATTCCAATTAATAATAGATTCTCATTACCAGAAGAGAACAAAAAACTATCTAATTATGCCAATTTACTTATAAAGCAAAGGAGCTTTCTAAACCTAATAAAATCCACACCAGTAAACCTTAACCATCAATTAAGTCCCTTGAACTAAAATATGAAAGAAGATTCCAAGTCTCTTTAACACATGTTATCATCAAGAGAAAAATGCACCAGAGCCGTCTATTCTTTCACCACTATCCAATTTGTCCCCCTTATGTTTGTGAATGTATATTAAACCTACTCCCACTCACAAAAAGTGCGCACATTAATAAAAGGAATTGTTTGAAACACATAATTGCCCTCACAATATAATTTTGTTTACTTTAGATATTGTACAAATCTTCACTTTCCTCCGGCTCTCTTTTTCTTTTTTCTCTGGTCTATTATTATTGTTGTTAATTCACACTTTAATGTTGGTTTGTTACCATTCATGCCATTTTCTCTATAATTAGGAATCAAAATCATGCTTTAAAAACTTAAACTATTTGCTTAACCACATCAAGGTTTAAATTTTGTCTGAGGATATTATGTAATATCCCAAATTTTGAGAGCGATCCAAAATGAATATCGGAGATCCGAAAAATAAATGGGCATGAAATGTTGAGCAATGCTTGGGCAGTAGTTGAGAATGGGAGCTTAAAATAAATTTCGGGGCAAAAATATAAAATTTGAAATTCTGGGGGTATTTTTGTAAAATTTGAAAACTTGAGGGGCTATTTTGTAATTTTTGAAAATTATGCCTTATGTGTCAAATTTTAGAAAACCATTTGCTTCAATAAGGCCACCTCCTACTTATTTTAGGTACGACTAATTTGATCTTATTATAAAAAAAATAGAGATATGGATTTTTATAGGATTTAATGGATTGAATGAAAAGAAAAAAAAAATCGAAACGAAATTCAGAAATTCAGAAAAGAAACAAAACAGAGGAAAAACAACAGGAACCAGAAGAGGAAAATAGAGGGAGAGAACCAAGAAATTTTCGAAAAGAAATAGGGGAAATGAGGGAGGATCTGGAGGAGATTTTGACAGGGGTAATCCCTTTCTTGTAGCTGCAATTTATTTGAATGAATTTAGTGTGTTTAGGGTGCTCGAGAGGAAAAACAATGTGTGTGTAGACTATGGGTGTGTCTGTGTGTTCTTGGGTGAGTTAGGAGTAATCTTTGTGTAATTATGGGTGTTTAGGTTAGAGATAGGTGTATGTGTGTATCTATAAGGTGAAGGTATGTGTACATGGGTGTGAAATAGGGTTGGGCAGTTAGGAAATATGTCTTGCAGTCATGTGTGTGTAAATTTCGCAACAGTGTGTGTGTGCATTTGGAGTTCGGTTGGTGTGTGAATTTGCGTGTATATTATGCATGAGTGGTCCCGATGTGTGTTAAGGAGAGAATTGGGTGGTAGGGATGCTTGTGTGTGTTGCCAAGTGTCGTGGGTGTTAGTGTGTGAGTTCAGATATGTGCAGGTGGGTAGTGGGTGTTCTTAACGATGTGTTGGTGATTGTGTGCAATCTGTGTGTGTAACTGTGTATAGGTGTTAATTATGTGTGTATAATGGTGTTTAGATGGGTATTGTACGTGTTTTGGTGGGGGTATTATATATAGAAGTGGTTGTGCGTGAACTGGGGGTGTGGAACTAATTTCGGTAGAAGGGAGAGAGGTTGAAGAATATGTGTGTAAATAAGATGTTTTAGTTTGTGTTTCAACTGGAATAGTGACTGTTTTGTCACTAAAAGTAGAAAATTATTCAGGCAACTTTTAATTCGAAATTGTATAAATAGTTAAAGAAAAATTAGGCAAAGTCCAAAGTAGTAACCCTTAATGTTTTTATGAGACGTACACCCTGAAACATTTTTGGAAAATTTTGGGTTCCGCGAAGGACGCTAAATTATGATACTATTTACGGAAAATTATCGAATTATTTAGCAAGCAAACCAAGTTATTTTAACCCGAAAATTTTATGGGAACCCTAGGTTATTAATATGTTTCATATTCTAAAATTTCGTGCCATTTTGAGGCCAATAGGTATTTTTAGCCGAACTGGCTTCTGAGCGCTCATTCCGGACATCAGTTCAGGATTTTTGGACAAAAATTTTTTAAAATAGTTTTTAGTCCAAAAATGACTTTAGGATGCTAAAAATAATGTGTTAAGATTTGTTTTTGAAATTTTTCCATAGCCGGGAACCCATGGGGGGTATTTTGGTAATTTGTTACCCCGGAGGGGTATTTTGGTAATTTTTAACCTATAAAGGGTGTTTTTGGATAAATTCACACACGGGAAGGTTAGTCAGTGACTTTGCTTACGGGAAGGCCACTTTAGTGCTTTAAGTCCGAGAGGCATCGGTATGGGAGGTTCATTTTGGGAGTATGTGTGAGTCCGTAGTAAGTTATAATATTGCACTATAAGTTATGTTCTACGGATTCGAATTATTTCCTTTAGGGTAAAGCTAAAGACTTTTCGGTTAGGATAATCTAGCAGCGGATCCAGGTAAGGGATTCTATGTGAATCCTAGGTAAGAACTTTTGTTTGAACCCTTATTTCGATAACTCGTACTCGCAAGTGTACCTTTGATTTACTTATGACTAGTGTCGAACGCTAAATTATGTATTGATATCAGCATGTTATTGCCCATGAAACCTCAATATTGAACCTGAATCAATTATTTGGAAATCTTATTGATGTACTCCTGTTATTGCATGCTAAGCAAATTTGATAATTATTTGTGTCCGTTCTTCTGAATTATTGTGCCTAAATCCGATAACTATTCGCAATCATTTTTGCTGTTTATTTGTGATTTTTCTTCTAAATTTTCCAAATGATGACTTGTATCAGTATGTTATTGTTATTGGAACCCGAACTGACTTCGGTGATTTGAGCTTGTGTTAACGCTCATTAATATTGTTGATTTTTATGTTGACCTGGGTATCGATTATGTGGGGAGGCGGTATAAGGCTGAATTGTTACTGCTTCCTACGGGGAAGTAGGCTAGTTCCTTGATTAATGAAGAGGACTAGTAATAACTTTGGTAGATCATGCGTGAGTACGACCTAGTCTTAATGGCATTGCAATCGCCCAGGATCAATGTTATTTTTTTATTTTATCTACACCATTTGTTACCATGATTGTTATGGAAATGACTATGAAAGGACTGTCTCAAATGGTTTGAAACTCCTCGAGAAATCTTTGTTATATTTTGGAAATGATGACTTTGGAAATAATCTTTTATTTATCGTTTTGGAACCCATCGTGATTGTATTTGTCAATTTGGTATTTATTTATGATGAATTTTGATCATTTTGAAAATCATTGAGTTTTGATCCTTCGAAGAGTTTTGGAAATCATCGTCGGTTGGATTCGTTGGAATCGTGTTGTAATGTTTTTGTAGTCCTTGTATGACTTTACCGAGCTCTCAAAAGCTCATCCTTTGTTTGGCTCTCTTCCGCAGGTGATGATCACCCGTAGCATGTTCAGAAATGGGTTAAAATCTTCCGATGAGCCCACTACTACTGTGTAGTGAGACCCCTGTGTATAACAGTATTGCCAACTAGTTCTATAAAGACTGGAGTTTGTAAAGAACCTAGGTCTTAATAGTTCAAGTTTAAGAAGTTTTGTAATATTGTATGTGAAGAATTTGAGTTTATATCGGATTAAATGTTTTGGAAGTATGTGTTAGTGAACAGGAATTAACGGGTTTGATGTGATCTGATAGGTTAACGTTCCGGGTGTTAAAGGCTATGGAGCTACGAATTTTCGGGGCGTTACAGTTAGTGTCAGAGCAGTTCAGTCTATGGTATTAAGAGCTTAGATATTTGATTTTGTAGGCACAAACTCACAGAGTATGGGTAACACGATTCTGTAGAATCGCGGGGTAGGATGATGGTAGAGTTAAGAAGTCTGCCTTTGACTAGTCATTGTGTTGTTCTTTATACCCGTATTAGTATAACCCTGGTAACGATTCATTGTATCTGTATAGTCTACACCCGGAGCACTGGCATCAAAAATAGTATGGAGGGCTAGGAGGTCCCCGATAGATGAGATTCTAGCAGACTAGATGAGCAGGGATTTTTTTACAGGTACTGGAAAGACCTGACAAACAATCTTCAAATAAGGCAATTTACTATATGGAGGTTTTATGATTGTAGAGGGGAACCTCTACCTAATAGGAAAAATAGTAGAACTAGAACCGATGGTTGCAGTTCTAAACATTAGGAAACCGATTCTGATCTAATGACTAGCAGAATCTGGCTAACCAGTAACTAGGAGTACCAAATTCGGTCCAACCACAACCTCGAGATGAGAGTACCTTGGGTAAATTTACCAAATAAATACAACGAGCTATAGGGGTTATTGGACCCTATAGAGAGTGAAATGAATTAGCAAAATGGAAAAAAAATTGAGCAAATAATTGTAGTGAGGACAAAGATTGAAATTGCGGTATATATAAACTGAGAAGGGAGGCTGATCAGGAGTAAGAAATGGTGGCGAAGAGTCTGAATCGTCAGCAATTGACTGATATTACTTGGGAACAGTTTAAGGAATTATTCTTGACCGATATTTTTGTGAGATCTTATGAACAAATGTTAAGGGAGTTTGTTAATATGAGGCAAATAGATTAAGAGTCGATAGACAAGATGGAGATGAGATTTCTTGTTTCGCTAGATTTGTAGTAACGATGTTATTGATGGAGGTAGACAGTTGCCGGAAGTATGAGTGGCAGGCTTAGGCCTGGACTGGGAGATGCAGTGATCTCGGCTCGATTGACGAGCTATGTGGAATGTCTTTATTGGGTATGTGCTTTGGAAGAGTCTAAGTCTGACAATGGAGGAAGGCATGAGTAAACACAAGCAAGATAAAAAAGAGATAAGTAAGAATTTTCTCTGAATGGATTTGTAGGAGCTGAAAGCCGTTAGTAAAAAAATTTACAGTCAACACAATACGGGGCCCAAGGTTAAAGGTTGGGGCAGAATCAGGGATTCAGGCCCACGTCGGTTTGGTGGTATTGAGATCTGGATAAATTTTTGAAATTCGATCCATGCATGATATGGGATTTAAGGGAGCGCAGGGTGAAGGCACTCGACCAGCTCAGAGTACTAGAGTTAAACCATCTCAGAGTTTCGAAGTTTTTCCTAGAGTACTGGTCAGGATGGCGAGTCAGTTTTTTGGCCACCCCATGTGGTAAGTGCGATAGAAGTCAGAATGGTGAGTTATGCAATAAAGTGACAGGATGACGTGTTAGGCATGGTAGTATGGAGCATTAAGTTTAAAAATGTTTTCTTGTGAGAGATAATCAGTCAACTTTTGTCACGCACCTATAGATAGTGTAACAACAAGCGGTGTTCATCGGTAGGAAAGGACAAGGTCAGAAGGGACAGAGGTCCCAAAATATTCACTAGATTTTTACTCAATATCCGCTTAGGATATTGTCACACCTGATGACATGGTATCAGGTACCCTACAGGTTAACCCATTAGATGTTCGTATATTGCTTAATTCTGAAGCGTCATACTTTTTGCATCTGTTACTTTGGCACAGTGATTGAGGGTAAAGGTTTATCCTTAGGAACTGATCTTGGGATAGTCATTTCGTTGGGACATCTTTAATTGTTTTTACGATTTTCGGTGGCTATATTGTCTATGTTGCGGGTAGAGATTTTCCTATGGATCTCTTCCTATTTGCTGTTCGAGGTTTGATATCATGCGAGGCATGAATTGATTACACTCTAATCATGTATCTGTAAGTTGTTAGGGAAAAACCTAGTAATGTTTGGAAGTTCGTAAGGTATGAACAATGGTTAAGTTAGTGATTCGGATGATGTGTGAGAATGTAGTTCTTGGGAAGTGATTGTTGTGAAGACTGAGAATTGATTTGGGAATACGGTAAGAAATTGGGAATTCCATCTTGTCGGTTGTTTGTTCTTTTGTCCGTTGAATTCAAGGATAACTTAATTGAATGTCAGCTTACGCTGAGATGTCAGAGAAGATGTCATTCATGCCGAGTCGTCTTATTCCTTTTTGAAATATTTATTTGTCCTTTCGAATCTATTTGGACTTGATGGGTGGTATCTGACCCACTGGCCATGTAAAAGTTACAAATTCTATTAAGGACCAATAACTCCATGCAATTTTGATTGCTCCGAGTCGTTGGGTTGACTTTGCTTTGCCAGACCTATATCATCATTTTTGTGTCCGTCGTTTCTTCTGTAATGTCACAGAATTTTGTTGTGAACCCCGAGAGCTAATATGCATGATTTTGCTAAATATTTTTGTGTTTTGTTTGCCTGATTACGATTATTGTTATCATTATTTGCATAGTTTCACCTACCTGGATTTGAGTTTAGGTAGGTTCCTAAGCCTTGGATAATCTGTGAATATGAATAGACTCTGGGAACGTGGATTAGGTTTGGATAAGCTATTTAATGATTCGGTGTAAGATTGCAATCTTGGCAGAACACATGATGATGGATCATATGTTACTTGCTTGTAGAACTGAAGAATTCTAAATGTTTAACTGAAACAGATGATTGACGGCTGAGGCTATGAGACTTTGCAAATAATGTGTGTGAATAGGAAGTGATGTGATAACACAGAGCCTTACACTCTAGTGAAAATCAAAACATAGATATCCAGAATCATATGTTGAGCTATGTTAGGAGAACACACCCCTAAGTGACGAATTCGGTAATAGCTTGGATTCATTGAGATAAGACACCAGTATGTGCAGCGAAACCATAGTGATTACAGTTCTCCGTCGTCCTGTGAAATGTATGCAAAATCATATGTATGCAGTATGTAGCTATGTTAAGATAACATGTCTCTTAGTGACAAATGCAATAGTTTGGACTTGTTGCTTTGAGATGTTAGAGTGCACAGTGAAAGCCTAGTGGCAACAATTTTTACTGTCTGTTGTAAAGTGTAAGTGCTTATAGGAATTGATTATCCTATCCATGTTAGCTTTGGTAGGGTGCAAGTCATGTATGGCCATCATTTGGTGTTTTGGTACACTCTGAGCTTGAAGTTAAGCTTGCCATCATTAAATAGACTATGTAAGCAATATCGTCTCGGGTATAGTATCAGTGCAATGTGGTGGAAGCTCTGGTATTAGAGATTGATTTAGTTCGATCCATATGTGCTGAATTCGGAGCGGTATAAGTTTAGCTCAAACGAATTTTGTAATAGCCAAGTCATCATTCGTGAAGTTTGGAACAGTTAGAGTGAAGTGTTTGTCTAATAGGGTTTCAGTTTAGCATTATGATTTAAATAGTTGCATTCGAGTATTCATGGAATAAGAATCTGGGTGCGAAAATCAGAGGTAGCTTAGCTACTATATGATAGTTATCTGAGTGATGAAACGGAAGCATAAAACCTAGACGTCATAAGTGATAGGATATTTGAGAGCAAATTTCAGGGACAAAATTTTTATAAGATGGGGAGAATGTAATATCCAGAACTTTGGGAGCGGTTTAAAATGACTATCGGAGACCCGAAAATAAACGGGCATTAAATAGTGAGCAATGCTTGGGTAATAGTTAAGAATGGGAGTTTATACTAAATTTCGGGGCAAAAATATAAATTTTGAAATTCTGGAGGCATTTTTGTAAATTTTGGAAATTTAGGGGCCATTTTGCAATTTTAAAAATTATGCCTTATGTGTCAAATTTCAGAAAACCATTTGCTTCAATGAGGCCACCACCTACTTATTTAGGTATGACTAATATAATCTTATTATAAAAAATGGGGAGATGGATTTTTTTAGGAACTAAGGGGTTAAATGAGAAGAAAAAAAGAGATCGAAACGAAAAGAAGAAAAGAAACCAAACAGAGGAAAAGCAATAGGAACTAGAAGAGGAAAATAGAGGGAAAGAACCAAGAAAATTTTGAAAAGAAACTGGGGAAAGGAGGGAGGATCTGGAGGAGATTTCGACAGGGGTAATCCCTTTCTTATAGCTGCAATTTACTTGAGTGAATCTAGTGTGTGTTTAGGGTGCTTGAGGGGGAAAACAGTGTGTGTGTAGAGTATGGTTGCGTTTGTGTGTTCTTGGGTGAGTTAGGGGTAATCTTTGTGTAATTGTAGGTGTTTATGTTAGAGATATGTGTATGTGTGTATTTATAAGGTGAAGATGTGTGTACATGGGTGCGAATGGGGTTGGGCAGTGAGGGAGTGTGTCTTGCAGTCACGTGTGTGTAAATTTCGCAACATTGTGTGTGCATTTGGAGTTCGGCTGGTGTGTCAATTTGCATGTATATTATGTATGAGGGTCCCGATGTGTGTTAAGGAGAGAATTGGGTAATAGGGATGCATCTGTGTGTTGCCAAGTACTGTGGGTGTTAGTGTGTGAGTTTGGGTATGTGCAGGTGGACTGTGGGTGTTCTTAAGGGTGTGTTGGTGACTGTGTGCAATCTGTCTGTATAACTGTGTATATAAGTGTTAATTGTGTGTGTATAATGGTGTTTAGATGGGTGTTGTAAGTGTTTTGATGGAGGTATTATATATAGAAGTGGTTGTGCGTGAATTGGGGGTGTGGTACTGATTTCGGTAGAGGGGGAGAGGTTGAAGAAGATGTGTGTATATAAGGTGTTTTAGTGTGTATGCTTATATAAGGAGACTCGTTCCGTTAGAAGAAGCATACATTAGACTGTTTAAAAATATTCTATAAGTTCTCTTGTACACTTTCTTTTACTTCTTTGCTTCAAGTGTCCTTGTAATCTCCGTTCTATCCACTGTAAGTGTTAAATGTTTAATAATAAAAGTCTATTCTACATATCTGTTTACTTCTTCTATATATCTCTTTCTATTTGTTGTATTCAATTTTATTTTCAATCCAATTTCTCTCTTTGTGTGTGTGTGTGTGTACAGGGAGCTGATCCACATTTGTCGATGGAGAAATATAGTAGTCCACATGTAGTTGTGGACGGTTCAAATTTTATTTTATTTTTACTGAAACCCGTTTAACCGTCACTATTTGTAACAATTAGCATTTTGGCCCAAAATGCCCCTAGCGCCCCCCGATGCCATTCAAAAATCCCTGACTACGCCACTTATAAGCAGTTAACTACTACTAAATGTATTGGTTAACCGCCACTAAGTATAGCAGTTAGGTGCCCCGCCCAACGCCCTAACCGCTATACTTAGTAGCTATAAGACGGACAAATTTACACCTCCATCTTAATTTTGAATTTTCACTCTCAATCTTTCTCTCTCTCTTCCTTTCACTCTCTTCATCCTCCATAAACCCTTTCATCCTTCCCAATACACTCCTCGTTTCACACCACCATTTCTACTGCCTTTAAGCTTCTCTCCGCCGCTAGAAGATCCTTTGAGAAATTTTTTTCTCTAGATTCACTCCGAAACAAGTATTTTGAATTTTCTTCCATAGGTCCATGTTATATTCATGAATTTTAGCCTCTTTAGGTTGTAATTTATGTTTATTTTAGGTTTTGGATTATGTACTTTCTAGAAATTGAAATTAGGGTTTCCTTAGGGATTGAAATTAGGGCTTTTTTAGTGTTTCAAAATTGGGACTTTTTTAGGGTTTCACAATTGAAAGTTTTTTAGGGTTTCAAAATTAGGGCTTTTCTATGCTTCTAAATAATGGTTTGATATTAAGGTTTTGTCATGCTTCGAGAAATTATCATTGTTTAAGGATTCAAATTAGGGCTTTTATAGGGTTTAAAAATTGGGCTTTTCCAGGGTTTCAAAATTGCTTTTTCTAGGGTTTGAAATTGGGGTTTTGATTGAAATTTGAACTTCAATTATGTTAACTATATTTTTTTTGTATATTAGTGAATATTACTTTTTTGAAATGTAAGTAGTATGCATGCTAAATTGTTTTCAAATTTTTGTGATATTGATAAAGATATGGAGTTTAATCTTGGGCCTTACGATCCATCGGTCCTTTATGATGATGAAAACCACGTCACGAGGGAAGTATTTGAAGGTGTAGAAGAGGAGTTTTAGAAACAATCCAAAACACGAGTCGCCTAAAAGACTGGAGACTAAATGAGGAGCAACAATTTATCTTATGTCGACAAGGTTTTAGTTTGTTCACTGCCCTCCCTTATTTTTCTCGGCACGACGAGTGCCTTCATCCGCTCTAGTAGAGCGATGGAAGAGCAAGAAGAACATATTTCACTTTCGATTTGGTGAAATGATTATTACATTAGAGGATATTGATTTTATTCTCGAACTCCCATGTTATGAGAGACCCATTACTTCGGGTAGGGCAAGTGCATCAGTAGTTACACTTGCACGCCATATTTTTCAGGAATTCCGCCCGAAACCAAGCTTACATGGCTGAGAGGGCAGTTCGAGGTGTAACCCAATGAATACACTCCCCATGATTTAGACACGTATACGAATGCATTTTTGTTATACGTTATTGGAGCTATATTGTTTCCGATACATTTAAAGAACACGGTCCATCCGAAGTATATGATGTTCTTGGATGACTTTGATGATGTTTAGTCATATTCGTGTGGTTCACCTATACTTCCGCATCTATATCAAGCATTACATAAAGCCATGAGAAAGGGTGCCAAGTCAATTTCCGCCTGCTTGTCTTTATTACAAGTATGAGTGTTTATACTTTTGGTTAATATGTCAATACATTTTTTATTGCTTACTAATTTCATACAATGTCTGACTTCACAGATTTGGTCTTATGAGAGGGTAACCATGGGTCGTCCTTTCCACGAGATGATTCTGCATTGACGTGGCCTAGGTTATTTGCCTGGGAGCATAATTCCTCAGAGATGCCCAGTAGAAAGAGAAGGGTAGATCCCTACCACCAGTTGAAGTTTTATTGGTGGGAACTCGAGATATTGGACACATCACAAGTCAAGTGGCAGCCCTATTCCAAAGTGATGCAATGGTTGGATCTGTAGAATTGGCAACTTCCTGTGTTGTATGTGTTGGGAGGTTTGGTTTGCGTACCTCTCATTCATTTCGAGACCTGTGAGTTCCAAATGCCCTGGGTGTCTCTCATTCATTTCAAGATCTGTAAGTTCCAAATGCCCCATCACACAATAGGCAAGCTGGATATTTTCAAAGGATGCCGAAATCTACTGCAATCATCCAGCCATATAGGAAAGGTAGAGGTTTGAACTTCGAACAACTTGATGCGTTGAAAATGTTTTGCGACAAGCTACACTAGTGGAATACGTGGCACGAGACATACGATAGACTTGTTGGGATGAAAAGTCATGACCCTAGTATCGAGGAGTGCATAGAGTGGTTTCTCTATATAACTCGCATGAGGATAAATCGCCCTTTACAGGCCACTCGGACATTGCATGAACCACGTGCAATATAGGACCAGTTCTGGGCATTGAACATTGTAAGTATTTTTCTTCCGCTACAATCCTTATGCGAGTTTATCAAATCTGCTTACAATGTGATTGATTATTGTTCTTTCCATCCACTTTGTTTAGGTTGACTTGGATGGTTCCTTATTTGAGCAGCTTGAGGGGTTTGACAGGTTTATTGAGCATGCCTCTAACGACGTCAAGAAGTCCATTGAGAAGTACAAGGCTGAAACTTCAGTAATGCGTACAGGGGATACCGGGGGAGCCATCTTCTGGCTTACCTATTGATGCTTATGGCTCTCAGCCCCAGAGTCAAGTGACCCAAGTAAATCCTCAGGAGCACCCAGTGATCCACTCTGACAAAGGAAAACCGACTAAGGTTCTGAGGCTGACCAAGCGAGATTGGATCTTTGAGTGAAAATTGAAATTTTTGTTTTTGTTTTTTCAGAGTTTCCCATCTTTGGGCACATTTATTGGCCCATTTTTTAAGCTCTGAGTGAAAATTGATATATCTTTTTGTTTTTTTCAGAGTCTCCCCTCTTTAGACGCACTAATTGGCCTTTTCTTGTATCTTTGAGTGAAAACTGAAAAAATAAATTGGTTTTTTCAGAGTCTCACCCCTTTGGGCACACTTATTGGCCCTTTTTGTAGCTTTGAGTGAAAATAGGAATTTTTTTTTCCGATCTTTTCAGCGTCTCCCCTCTTTGGGTACACTTATTGGCCCCTTTTGTAGCTCTAAGTGAAAAATATTGTTTCTACTAAAAATTAAAGAGTACAATGATTATTCAAAACTACAAATTACAATTGACCAAAGCTTAAATTAAACAATAAATCTTAAATTCAAAATTGAACATTACAAGATTTTGAATACATGTTCAAATTACACATTAACCCTAACACTCTCCTTCATCATCATCCTCGTCAAGTAGACCCTCAGGTTCAATACCCAATATTTTGTAGTGGTTTCTTTATGATCAGTCATTTTATTACATAAGGAACACTTTCAAAATCGTTTTTGACCTGTTGCATCTTCAACCGAATTCTTTATCCGTTTAACTCGCTTTCACCCTTTCGTTTGAGAAAGAATCAGATCCAAAATATATTCATCTTTACCTTGCAGACTACCTCTGTCAACACCTGGCTATGAACTAATGACTGAAGCTCAAGTGACTCGAGCGGCTGGAGTGATTCGAGTGGGTAGAGTGTCTCGAGTGTCTAGTATTGCCACCCTAAACTGTGTCAGATTGGCCTTTTTCCTTACGGCAACATCAACTATATACCTGTACCCATCTATTGTTGACGCATCGTTCAAAGATAGACCATTCATGATGTTGCAAAGGTGATTACATCATAGTGTCTCAAGCTGCTCGAAATCAACAATAACATGTGGCACGTAGGGTATGTGACCATGTATTCTGTTGGCTTGCTTCGTTCACCAATCTAAGATTTATTCTTTCAAAATTTCACAGGCATTCTTTACGCAAAAAAATTTTAACGCGTGTCAACAAAGTATACATTTATGCTCAAAAAGCTTACAGTTGCAATTAACATATGCGGTATCTAGGCAATACGATACAGATTCGATTCTTCAGAACAGAAGAAGAGCACGGATTGGCAAAATTTGTCAAAGCATAAACTTTGAGATCTTTGATACAGTGCTCAAGCAACTTCGTCATACTATATTGATTCAACTTTTGAAGTTCCTCTTGAAACTGTCTAAACATTTTCTTGATATAGACTTGAGCCACATGAGCTTCCAAAGGTAAAAAAAATAACTATGGCTCTTTCTTTGTAAACAGTAAACAGTAACAGCGTCGTCTTCTCTTTCTAAAAAAGTTGTTGGTCAAGGACTTTCTGCATCTCAATTACATCCTTCTTTATACTTGAGAAATGACCTATGTACCCATCAAAGAAGGCATTCATACCTTCGCTTTTACAGGTCATAGTCATTCCAGTAGCTAAATATTCTTTGGTGTAAGCCCCAACCCATTTTGTCTTGATCTTATACAATATTTTTAACCATTCATGGTTGCACAAAGAGTAGTCATCCATCAACTTGGCCCACCTCTCCTCAAAAACGTCGATCATCAACGATTTCTGAACACAAGTATTGAAATCACTTTTGAACATCAGATGGTTTGCATACACATTATGTAGTCGTTTAGGATATTAATTTCTTATGTGCCATGTGCACAAGCCATGATGAGTATTTGGAAAAACCTTAGTGATTGCTTTTGTCATTGTCAAATCTTGGTCGATGATGATGGTTTTTAAGGTAGTATGGTACATTGCTTCAAGCCACGTTTCAAATAATCACGTAAATGACTCCTCCATCACATTACTAAGCAAGGCAAAGCCAAACAAGATTGATTGGTAGCGGTGATCGGAGCAAATGGCATAGAGTACCTATTTGTGCGGTATGCGATGTCAAATGTAATAACATCACCAAAATTTTGGTAAGCAACCCTAGAATGAATATACACCCATAATATAGTACTAATGCGGTTCTCATCATCTAGTTAGATAATACAAAAAAATCTAGAATTCTCGCTTTGAAGGCACTTGAAGAAATCAAGCGTAGCTTGATAATCACTATTATTAAAATCCTCTCTCCTTTGAGCACGAAGTTCATTTAGAAAGTCTACCTAGTTGAAACTCAATTTGTCAACTCCCTTGGCCTGACTTGAAAAAAAGCCCATCATTTTAGAAGGTAGTATCTTAGCCTCATCCATTGTAAATATCAATTGTCTGTGCGCCTAGCTTCTTTGTCGAAGCGAATGAGTTTGACTAACCTTCCGAGGGGTCATCATTTGATGATTATGGCTCAACTCGACTCTGGGTATACTACATACACATGGGCCTTACACCTAGTACCCAAAAATGTGTCCTTTTTCTTTTGTCTTGTTGGCCCGTAGTTACTGATCCAAACCATCGGATGTATATGTGGCACCACTCTATGACACTCAGATAATCGGAAGAAAAAAAAAATTGGTCCCTTTTTGTGCATTTTCTAGTCGTCTTAATTTCCAATACCAAAACTAATCTTTGTCAAACATACTCTGTAGTATGCTTCAACTTCATTTAATGTTTGAAAATTTTGACCTTTGTAAAGTGGATTGCAATTTTCATTAAAATTATTTCCTCCAATTGCAACCATGTTTTATGTTGAAATCTATAGTGAATAATTTTTATAAATGCTCAACACATTTTAAAATCAACCTACAAATAATGAGGTGAATTGAAATGAAATGAAATGAATTGAATTGAAAAGGAAAAACTTATTATGTAGAGTTGTTCCTTTCAATTCTTTCCTTCAAGATAAGTTGGAGATAATTACTCCAACTTTGGATGAACTACCTTCAAGATAATGCAAGTAAAAGCTTAGTAAGTCAAATTGAACTTGGATTCTAGCTAGAGATTTAAAGTTTGTGAGGGTGGAAGAATTCAATTGAGTTTTTGCTTAGGATTGATGAAGGATTCTAGTGGTGGAAGATTACAATTGAGAGTTTAGATTTATGGAAAATAAAGAAAGGGTTTGGGGGAGAGAGAGAGAGAGAGAGAGAGAGAGAGTGGAAAGTAAAGGCATCTGCCCGTCTAACCGATACTAAGTGTAGCGGTTAGGGTATTGGGAGGGGCGTCTGACCATTACACTTATGAGCGGTTACACTTAGTAGTGGTTAACCGCTCATAAGTGGGGCGGTCACGGATTTTTGAACGGCATAAGGGGGCGAGGGGCATTTTGGGCCGGCCCAAACGTTAACCGCTTTCAAGACTAGCAGTTAGACGGGTTTCAGTAAAAAAAATTTTAAAACCTGGGTCGTCCACGACTAGACATGGACGGATAGATGGGTATTTTTTCACCAGTAGATGTGGATCGGTTCCTCACACACACACACACACACACACACACACACACGTATATATATAGGGAGCTGATCCGTTGAGAGCACTAGCAAACTGGGTTAAGTTGCTAGCGCGATCTGGCCATCCACGCGCGATCTGTGGATGGCCCAGATCTTTTTTTTTTGCTTTTTTTAATCCGTCCACTACATAATGTAGCGAACAATATTTTGATAAAATTGTCCCTGACCCCGAACGCAAAGAAGCAAAAAAAGTGTGCAATATTTCATCCGCTACATTATGTAGCGGACTACTGTATTGCATAGAGGAGCCACAATCAGTAGGCAAACGTGTTGAGAAATTCCAGAAGGCTGTCTCATCGATGACGACGTGATTTACGGTGCAACCGATGAACAAGCCGTTGGCGAGCTTCGTCACTCGGACGGCCAAAATGGGCTTTTACGTGAACACGATGTCGGCATAAACTCGACGCTGGTGTCATTACAGGTGATATAAAAGCATTCCAAGTAAATTCATTCGGTTCCAATCCTTCTAACCGCATCTGCTTGAACAAAACAATCGATTGTGACCTTCCCCGCATTACAATACCCAGAAATCATCGTTGTCCAATAAACGACATCTCATTTAGGCAATTTATCAAACACTTGACGAGCATAAATCATGCACCCACATTTGCAATACATGTCAACCAAAACATTCCCCAATGATACATCTAATTCAAAACCTAACTTGTTTATCATACTATGAACCTCTTTTCCCTTATTCAAATCCATCACGCCAACACAAGCTCTCAAAAACATCTGGGTATTGGGATAGAGTCTGAGATACGCCACGCTTGAGGAGGGTGGTGGGCAGGTAAAGAGGCCGCCCTTTTGAATGTAGTGACAAGAGAGCATAGGGAGGTCGAAGACGGAGAGCTTCAGGTCTCCGACGGTTGATTTCTGGTCTGGGAAGATGGTGGATTTGGAGATGAGAGCTGGAGACATGGTTGATCGAGCAAAAGCTTCTCTTGCACTCTTGCCCCCCCCCCCCCCCCGTGCAATACTTCGTCCGCTACATAATGTAGCGGATGAAGTTTTGCTTCTTTTTGCCAAGTTAGGGGCAATTTTGTCAAAATATTGTCCGCTATATAATGTGGCGGACGGACTTAAAAAAACGTAAAAAAAAAAAAAAGAAGAAAGATCTGGACCGTCCACAGATCGCGCATGGACGGCCAGATTGCGCTAACAACTTAACCCAGTTTGCTAGCGCTCTCAACGGATCAGCTCCCATATATATATATGTGTGTGTGTGTGTGTGTGTGTGTACATATATGTATATGTAGATATACATATATATCTACATATACATATATACATTTGTGTGTGTGTATCAAATTCAAAATTTTCAAAATATTTTTCTTTCCTCTTTTAAAAGGTAATAAGTCCCGGAACCAAAATGCGGGGTGAAAAATGTGTGGGGGGGGGGGGAGCAAGGTCCGAAACCAATCCTTAAGGTAGCAAAACTATATATATATATATATATATATATATATATATATATATATATATATATATAACAAAAAAATCAAAAAAATTTATAAAGAGCTAAGAATATTTTTGAGCTTTTTTTTTGTGGAGAGGTGACAAAAGCTCCGGCATCAGGACCAATCCTAGGATTCGTTTGCATTCCAATGGCTGAACAACTCCCTCAGATCCCTGACTTGGTCCGTATCCTCAGCAAACTGCACGAAGACAGCTTTGCTACCTTAACACTTCGGCAAGAGAAGATCGCCAAAAAAGGTGGAATATCTCATGAAGAAAGATAAGGGTAAGGAACTTGAAGAGGAATCAAAAGAGGATAAAAGAGAAAAAAGAATGTAGATGATCATAAGTTGAAAGCTTATTGCCAGTGTGATTCTGAAGGTGAAGGAAACGCTATCACTGCAGAATAGGAGGAAAAACTGAAAATACTTGAATCTTAAGTTGCTCGGATGAAAAGGGTTAATGACCCCATAGACTTTAGTAGCCTTACTCTAAACCCTGAAGATAGGCTTTCACCTAAGTTTAAGATACTCGACATGGACAAGTTTAATGGAACTTCGGATCCAAAGATCTATATCAAGATGTATATGCGTGTAATAGCTCCCCATGGAGTTAACCATGACCAATTAGTCCAGCTACTCCACCAGACCTTGTTAAAGGCTCTCGATGGTTCCTCACCCTCGATAACTCTCGAATCTGAATGTGAGAAGATATAGTTAGAGAATTTTGAATTAGTACCAAATAACTCTGATCTCGACATCATTCGGAGAGATTTTGAGACCACCAATCAAGACCCACTGAATCAATATCAACATTCAACATCTGATGGAGAAACAAGGCTACACAAATGTTCAATCATCCATAAAAATAAGAGCATGTGAGCATAATTAGGGAAAAATCTTCTACCGACGTATTGTGAGCATATATTTGGCCAATATCACACTACATTTAAAACATTGATGGGTTCTCTCACTCAAATTAAGGGCACCATCAACAAAGGAACGATAGCTCAAGATAGAATAATAGGGAAAATACAAGAATGGATCAAAGAATCCTCGCATGTACATAGAGAATGATGTGAATACAGTTGAGTTTCAAGAGGAGTTCTCGCGAAAGCCAAATTCCAAGTGAAAGGCCTAACCTATAGGCTCGATTAGTATCACCAAGGATCCGGGCATCACATGGATAGGTGAATGACATTGAGGAATGCAATTCAGAATCCTATTGACAAGGGTAAGATTAGCCCTCTCACCAAACCCAATGTGAAAAAAGAGCCACTATCAGTGCACCAAGTGGACACAATTGAGACATCTCTCCCAAGTGTCAGATCGTTCTGCGCTTAACCAAAAAGAGGATATTGTGGGTTCAGTTAGTTAGATCATCCAAGTTTGAGACAAATCATGTTTGCTGTTGATTGATTGTCCCAATGCCAAGCTAGAACCTTAGCTCACTTCTATTTCGAGTATTTTTCTTAGATTTCCTTTATTATCTTTTTCGAACTTGCTCTTTTGATAAATAATGAGTCATTGTTTCTCCTTACTCTTTGATTGTTGATTTTGTCTTTGCGGCTATTGATATTAAAAAAAACAATTCAAAATTTTGAAAAAGTCAAAAACAGTTTCTTCCCCTCTTAAAAGTCTCGTTAGCAAATAAAGTTTGTGCAAGTTTAGGAGACAATCCTTACCAAGTCGAGATCATGACAATTTTCAAAGCAAGATAAGATTGCTTGATTTCATAATTTTTGAAATTCAAAGTTGCCCAATGTTCAAGGAGTTATACAAAAGATGATTTTTGAATTTAAGCCCGGTGGTCTATCTTGTTGAAACTTTTTTTTGCATTTAATGGTGGTGACTAATTATCTTTTCAAGGGTAAAAATCAGAATATTATTTCCTTCAAAATTAAATGTCAAAAAACCTAACTGGTAAGTGCAAGATCATAACGGTTCGGTTTCACATTTCTCAAACCTCAAAGCGACCTTGATTCGGTTCGATTCACAGTTCATAATATTTAAACCAATTCTAAATCGACCTATGATATGTTAATCTATTTTTAGGAACATTCATGATAATTTCACATATGGTACTAAGAAAATCCAAGCAAACAAATCTTGTAAGTTAAAAAGAAAAAAGAAAATAATGAGAACACTTATAAAATTTCATGACCAATATCTATTCTATATTTACTTAGTCTTTCTCATACATCAATGAGCACTTATATATACATGATTTAGAAAAAATATAACTTTAATTTTTAATTATTATTAGATCCAATAGTAATGTGCAAAGGAACAATGTCTTTAAGTGAGCATAAACAGTTAAACCGACCAAACTGAACTGTCTAAACCGACCAAACTAAACCGTCCAAATCAATGGTGTTTGGTTTGGTTCGGTTCATACTTTTTCAAACCGAGGGGTAGTGGTTCAGTTTACAGTTTGACCCCCAAACCAAACCAAACCGTGCTCACCCCTATTGACTGGAGAATTTGGTTGGAAACTTACATTCAAGTAAGAATTTAGGACTATCATGAAAAAGCCATGACTTCTTTTCTTGGCCAACCTCCAGTAACCTTCATTCACCAAAAGCAATCCTAATCCTCGAAGATAATGAGGGGTCCTATCGGTGTCAAGACTTTCTTTTGTTCAAAGCTCACCTGTTCCCTTTCCTAGATTGACCATTTATCTTGGAAAAAAGATGGGAAAGAAGAAAAAGTTCGCTAGATTGAAAACCCTAATTGTGGTCTATGAAAAAGTTAAGGCACCAAAATAAATAATAATTAAAAAATATGTCGAAAGAATTACCAATGATGGGAGGCCATTGTTTGGTCACTGTACAAGATTTTTCCTACTTGCTAACCTTTTGAGCCTGAACAATTTAGCCTTTTGTTTCGGAAGCCTATGTTTCTAACCTTGGGGTGATGTGCTTATATCCCGAATATTGTTGCGAAGCCAAGTCAACATAGAAAGGGTTCTCCTTCAGAACCAAAGTCTTGAAAAAAATGATGGTTGAAATCGTGATGATCATTTGTTCTATCTCGAAAGAAAGAAGAAGTATTGGAAGAAAAAGAAGAAAGAAAAAAAAAGGAAATAGACGGGATTGAAGAATGATTGTCAAAATTCGCGCATAAAATTGTCATCAACTGGGTTCAGATAATATATAAATCCAACAGATCCATTTTGAACTACGTTCGACCTAACTCCCTAATGGGGATAAATAGGCAGCTTAAGCACCTTCTAGGCTCGGTCTCCATGGGCACACACATGGGGTTTTGTTTCACGTTTAGGTTTTTGAGCTTATTTATCATTCGTTTCTTAGCCCAAACTCTGGCCTACATTGTGTCCCACATAAAGTCCTCCTCAAGGTTATGCTTATTCAAGAGAGGCAAAGGTTTTCCTACGTTCAGTTTATCACATAGTCAACATCGTCTACATGCATTTTATTGAAGGGACTCTCTATCCCCTTTTCATGATAGTTTTTATTTTGCGTGCATTTTATCTTAACCCAGGGGCACTATGTAAGTTCCATTCCCTGACTGTCATGATGTCAACAGTTTTCATCCTGTTCATTGCATAGTCAGTATAGTCAGTACACATTATGTCTAAGAGCTCCCTATGATACCCTTTTCATGACAGCTGCGATGGAGTCTGTCATTTTTTAGTTCATTGTATAATTTGCTTGTATATTTTTTTTTGTCTTAGGACTCCATGTGATTCCCCTTTCACGACAGTTGTGATAGAGTTTGCCATTTTCAGTTCATTGCATAGTCAGTGTCTTCTATATGCAATCCTGTCTAGGGGCTCCATGTGATCCTCTATCCCGACACTCAGGATCAATGTCTTTGTCTCGTCTAAGTCTAGAGTATTGAATTTTATCCCCTGTCCCTAGTCTTTAAGAAGAAAATTGAAAAAAAATTCATATGATAAAAAATAAGAAAATAAAATATGATTCTTACTGACTTTTTAGTCATGCTCCGTATCCTTCGTGACTCTAGTAGAAGAGTCAACTTATCATATCAGACTTTCACTGGTCATTCTCTCTTAATACAGGTCTATGTTTGAGGGGACAAACCCTCAGTTCAGGTCGACACGCTGATGTCGTGTACCTTGCTCTATCCAGCCTCAGTTTTTTTTTCATATTCCTAGACAACCATCCGCCATTACTCGATTTGTCGTGTAGATGTACTGAAAGGACAACACATATTTTTCGAGCTACATTGGTCTGTGCGAGTCTAAGTCTAGGAATATCTCTGCATCTGAGTCTAAGTCTAAGTCTTGAAATGTAGATTACTTCTCGTAGGATCAAAGTCGAATTACGACGATTTTTATTCCAGTTAATCCAACTGGATACGTAAGCAATTCGACCCCTGATGTCGAGTTTAAGCCAATACCTAAAAATAAACATAGATTAGTTTTTTTATCATATTTTTGCATGCTACATATCTTAAGTCCAAAATTCAACAAAAATGAAGTAGAGACCGAAAGGCGCAATGGGTTCCTAACACTTTATCCACTGCGTAACTTATGTAGCATTTGTAGTAGTTTTTGTTCTCAGTTTTAATTTAATTTTCCTTCAGTTTTATAAACCAATTTTTAGTTTTTTTTTAGCTCCACCTTTTAACTTTTATTATAAGCATTGTACTTCTCTTTTTTCCTTCAATTTTCTTCACCAATTCCTATTACCTAAGAACACCAAACCACCAACATTGCCAACCACCATACCCATTAATCGCCACCACCATCAGGAAAACTGACAAACACCCCTGAACACTAAACTATAAACACTACCAATGACCAAGCTCTCAAGTATTGAAAAATGAAAGAAAAGAGAAGAGAGAAAAAATAGAAAAAAGTAAAATTAATTATACAAAAATTGCTATCAAACAATCCACCGGTTTTGTAAAAAAAAAATTAAAGAGGTTTTGGTTTTAATATTTTTAGATAAAAAAATGAAAACTAAAATGAGCTTCAAACACACATTTGGTCCCCAAACCCTTCTCTTGGTTTCGATAGGTCAGTCGTACTTTTGGACACCTTTGAGTCATTTCTAGGATTTTCTTATTTTTTTCTTTTCTTTAATTAAATAAGATTGGCGACTCCGAATCTAAATCATTCACGGGAATTTTTTTGAGGCGATTCGCCACAGCAACAATTTAGTAAATGTTCTCCAGTTATTTGAACTATGTTAGTATGATACTTTTACCGAGGAATATACACGAAGCCTTACAAAGGTCTACCAGCATTGTGTGAGTCCTTGCGTCAACCGCAGGTCCTATGGTCCTTTCCATGTTTTCCAAAAAGAAGTGTTTTCTTTTTTGGTGATATTCGTTAGTAACGAGTTCCTCACGGAGGGGCTTTTATGAACACTCCATTTTTTGAGCCTTATTTTATGTTTTTATATTTTAGGCTTTATTTATTCTTGTGGGCCTTATTTTAGTACTCTAGAATTTTATTAATTACTTTAGTCCAGTTTGGTAAGGCCAATCTAGTTGGCCCCGTCCATCCAGTTAGTCCAATCAAATTTTTAAAAACTAGAAGAGTTGGTTCAAATCAAAATTTTAAAACCATACCCCAAGATTTAGGTCGCCTTTTCTAGGGTCGGGACCACAAGGTTTTGATCCTGATTTGTCAAGTCAGGTACGTAAGCCATTCAATCCCTTTTGTTGAGTTCAAACCAAACTTAAGCTTAACTTAGGATTTGTCTTTGCTTTGTTTGTGTTTGGATAAAAATCACTAAAAGTCACATTAAAAGCGGAGACATATTTAGGGTACACCGAGTGCCTAACACTTTCTCTTCATATATCTTCATTCCCAAATTCAAACATCTGATTTCCTAGTTCAAAGACTTTGTTGGATATAGATCAATCTAGGGTTTTCTTATTATCCCTGTTGTACCTAAACCTAAAAGTAAGATGGCGACTAAAAAAAATTAGTCTTTCTCGGATACACGTCATCATAATGTGGATGTCCAACAAAGAATATAGTCTGAGCCAGATGCCAAGTTTGATTACATAGGGATGAAGCAACGATAGAAGTAAAAGAATTAATCAAAGCAACTAAGGTGGACCACAAAGACTGGCATAGCTATAACGACGGAGGCTTAGAGTGAGTACTAGCATAGTAATCTGAAATCCAATGTTCAATGTCAAGGTACAAAGTTTGGATGTGCATCCGAGCTACTTTTTTTTTTCTTTCTAAAAGTCTTTGAGCGCTGAGATTCAAAAGAGAAATTAAAGTGTGATGTGCTATGAAAACAAGTTCTCTAGCCCTTTGTTTATAAGCAGTTGCTGATAGCCATGTCATTACCAGACATGGCGACCCCCAAAGTGCCAACTCGTCCAAGATGCGTTGTATGCCAGCTGAACTATCGTACTCACTCAGGCTCCCTTCAAACTTATGCTTTCTCCACCCTAGAGATCTAACATAGACAACAAACGTGTGGTAGAATAAGCCCTCAATCTAGCCACCCGTCTACAACCTTTATTAAATCTCATCAAGGTGATAAGAGACCCAAATCTGACAGTGGCAAAGAAGCTTGCAAAATCAACATACAAGAGGAAAACCTATCACACATAGGGGAGTCCTTATGATGGAGCACTTAGAAATCCTTGAGCCAGTTCTTGGAGGCAAGCCTACCTTAAATGTAAAGAAGTCCTCACTCTGGAGCACTCGAAGCTTCTTGAAGTAGTGTTACGAAAAAAGGAACATACGATGTGGATGTTGCAAACTCCAGAGAGTGACGTCAAAGCATATTCCACAACAAACACAACAGAGACATGGTGTAGTGATGATTGAGGTCGACACATGGGAGTAGTGATAGGATGTTATGATAAGGTACAAAAAAAGAGCACGTGAGGCATAAGGTACAACAATCAGGTGTAGTGCCCATGATGCATGAAGATGGCACAATGACATAACAATGATGGGCATGGCACTAGACACAATGGCGGGCATGATGGTAATGGAGTTCTTAATTGCATAAATTGTTGAAGTACCCAAAAGTGCTCGAGGTCAAAGGTGGCGCATGAGCATGAGGAGGCAAGAATATGAATCATGACATGGATGCGGCGGCGAACATGCTGGGACATAGGAGGAAGAATAACTTGGAAGAAAACCCCTTCGGGAATGAAATACCAAGAAAATTTTGAGATTAGCTTACGGCAAGAATCGAGGTGTATGAGTTGGTGGAGGATACCTATGCAATCCAAGCTCAACTAGCTTGATGATTAAAATTAAGCAGATTATATTAAGGTGAGGCTAAATCCACCTACTTTTATACAAAAACAACATTTTTAAGAAAATGGTATTTCCATATTTTAGAATGTACAAGATCAAATTGGAATATGTCATCTTCCCAAAAATGTTATCCAAACATCATAATATGCATATTCATCTCTTCTAAAAAGACTTTCGTTAACACATTACCAATTACTTTAGCTTTCATCCCACTCATATATGGCACAAAAATAACATTATGAAAATTGTATTTTCATATTTTACTATTTATAAAACTAAAGTTCAATATATCGACTGCGCCATTGCTGGTTTTGGATGTCCAAAAATTAATAAGGGTTAATTGCATAAAATACTCTTGTGGTTTGGGATAGTTGCAAAATGACCCTTGATGTTACAAAAGTTGCCAAAAAAAACTGAGGTGACAAATGTGTTGCAAATTGTCAAAAAATTCGTTCAAACTAACGCCATGTAATGTTCACGCTCCTGAAAAGTGCATTTGGTAGAAATTAATTCAACAAAATGACAAAAATGCCCTTTATTTCTTCTTCTCTCCTCAAAATCCTAATTTTCTTTCCTACTCCAATCAACTAAACTCTAACGGTAGCCACCTGGCTCATTACAATCATCGTCGCGACTGCCTATTCCCACCAATCACATGTCGCCATCATTCCTTCAAGCCAAAACTTTAGTTGCCACCCTCATAACGAAAACCCTAGTTGCCTCACTCACCAAGCCCCATCCACCACCACCACCGCCCCCTTTCTACCACCACCCAGCCTTGTGCGCCTACGCTTGCCAGCCTCGTCATTGTGCGCTGCCAGTGTAAACCCCTTCATTATTCCACCTCTACCACCCGTCTTCCATTTGCGTCACCATTTGTCTCATCCAATTCCACCGCCACCAACTGCTGCCCCCAATCCCATCACCGCCAATAGCCCATCCAATCCCGCCAACGCCTCATCGTCCAATTACGTAGTTGCCATCACATCTCATTCCCGCTGTAGCCATCACCACCTGAACTTATCGCACAATAATTCGCACAAACTTAAATTATTCTGTTGCGACCATCGACAATTCGAACCCTAATCACACAAACTAAGATCTAGGTTTTCAAATCGCAATGTGCGATTGAAACCCTAGATCTGAGTTTGTGCAATTCGGGTAAATCAGATCTAGGTTTGAGTGGGGTTGCGATGGTGATGAGAGAGAACGGCTTGGGCTAGTGGAAACAACGGGCATGGCTGGGTGATGGCGATAGGGGCTGCATGGTTGTGAGAGAAAGAGGGCTTGGGCTTGTGTCGATAAAGGGTATGTTGAAATGGTGGCGGTGTGGCTGGGGCGGTGGCGCTGCCCTTCTGCTCGAGACTTTTGATGTACAAAAAAAACTTAGGGTTTATATACTGGGTAATTTTGGACAATTTTTTCGTTTCGTTACAAAGACCATCGGTTGCAACACTTTTTCGATCGCAGGTTTTTTTGCAACTTTTGAAACAGTCATTTTGGAACTACTCCAAATTACAAGGATATTTTATGTAATTAATTCAATTAAAAAAAATAAGAATTCAGTACGGTACATAGCAGAGACCTTCTTAATCTTTGGCTGTCAGATTCGCCCAAAGACCGTTGTGTGCTTTGGTCTGCTTCTTCTCCAGCACTTAACACACCTACTGACACAGCCAAAAACAAAAAATAAATCAACGAAAACAAAATACACCCCAAGATTCATAAAGTTGATTGCTTTTTTTGCCCCTTTTCTTGTTCCATTCGTGTTCAACCTCAGTACCAAATTTCAGACTTCACTCCATTCTGTGCATTTCCTTTTCTTCTCACTCATCTTCTCTACAAACCCGATTGTCCAAGGTATCTACTACATCCCCTCTTCTCCTCTCTGGATTTCTAGTTTTCTTCTGTGAAAATCAGAACAGGTAATGTACATTTGAATCTGTTCTTGCTGATCAATTGATCACTTGTAGTCTGTAGATTGTACTCCCCCCCACCCCAACAATCCCAGACTCATACACCCAACACGGACGCAAAAAGCGTTTGTGAAGGAGTTTTTGGTTGACTAGGGTTTTAGGGTCAGATTTGACTTTCAACTAAACTCCCTTTTCTACTCTTATGTTTTTTTTATCTGGAAACGTGTCAGTTCTACGTGTGCCTGATAAGAATCTTGTTTGTCAATTTGAGATGGCTGCTGGGTTTAGCTTAAGGCTGCGGTGCTGGGGATTTATGCATCTTAATTTTTATTTTTAATTCAGTAAATTATTAAGCTCTTATTCCGGTTTTACGAACTACTAGTTGGAAGCTCTATTGACCTGTTCGTAATTTCATGGCCTTGATTGAACAAATAAAAATGCTTAACAAGCTGTTTGAAATTTGTATAATGCAAAAAGGATGCTCATTCATTGTTACAGAATTGTGTGTGTTTGTGTGTGTCTCCCTATGTGGTCGTGGAACTATGGCATTCTAGTTTGCTGGTTTCTTGAAAATCTTTTGAATTTTGACCTTTTCTTCCCATGAGTAGGTTGTTGGCTGTGAATCTTAATTTGTCTGTATGCACAAGACAGCGTCTTTTTTATCATTGCTTTCCTTATGAAGTTGTTTATGCTGATTGGATGCTAACTAATTAAAAGGAACTGACTTGCGCGTGAGGATCTGTAACTTCTTTACATAGGTTTTCGGTCATTGTCATAGTTCCACTCCCGTGTTTTTTTAGGCAGGAGAAGTGTTTTGAATGATAGGACAATGAAGTCGAGAAAGTTCCTTTCCATGATGTAAAACACGTAAATGACCAAATGGAAAATTGGGTATACGCTCCGGAAGCCATGCTTAAATTGTGAAGAATATGAATTAGTACATGTTTATATCTTCCACACGAAATGTGAGCTATCCAATAAGGCAATAACTAACAAAAATCTCATTGCCAACCTTTATGAGGTTTTCCGTTCTGCCACAGCAAAAGCATTTCTCTCTTTACATTTCCTCTGACTTGTCATGGTTATTGTATTTTTGAGCAGTTTACGTTAGATTGACTTCATGCTCTGTGGAATTGGAAAAGCACTTTTATGATCATGGAGAAAGTTTCCTCAGAATGCTCATACCCAGGATGCTTCTTCTGCGTCATGAAGGAAGCGAACCCGAATAAGCGCAGAGCAAGCGTACTGAAGTTCTTCCGAGAGCTTCCCTCACAGGATGGTGATGATCAGGTTGTCCCTATCAGTGCCCTTTGGAACACTGCCATGGCGCATCCTAATGATCCTGAGTTCATTGAGTTGGGGATATTTGAGTGCATGTCAGCTCTTATTTGCAAGGGTTTGAAAAATCGTCGCTGGCTTTCTCATGACCATAATATTTACATTCCTTATTATGCAGCTCATATTATTGGATCCTATACTATGAATATGGAAGAATTTGCTGAAACAGCTGTCCATGCTGGGATAATTTCACCCTTGGTTGAACTTCTGAGAGGAAGGTTAACTTGGGTTGAACAGAGAGTGGCTGTACGAGCTCTAGGTCACTTGGCTACATATTCCAGCACATTTCCTGCTGTAGCAAGTCAGGGTGAGATCCTTGAGCTTTCCATTCAACTTGCGATAAGTTCTCTTGAAATTGTTTACTCTCACTTTTACCAGTATGTGGACAGAAGATTAAGTTATCATCGTGATCTCCTTACGCGTGGCATGGGTGGTGTTGAAATGGAGTCTAGGAAAGCAGAAGAATGGGCTAGTCAGTTACAGTGCTGGTCCCTCCAACTTATTAATTGCTTTGCGTTCAAACCTGAATTTCTTTCCACTATATGCAAACCAGAATTCTTAGCAAAACTACCAGGCATGTGGGGTGGACTGGTTAATGAAAACTCACCAGCTGGTATCGGATTATTACGAACGATTTGTCATCATAAGCTTGGCAGGGGGCCTGTTTCTGGTTGTCCTGGTATTATAGAGGCACTGTGTAACATTGCACGCTCCTCAGATGACTGGCAGTATATGGCTATTGACTGTCTTCTCTGGCTGCTTCAAGACCCAAGCACCTGTCATAAGGTAATATTCATAAGATCTCCTTCATCTAGGAGGTAATTTGTTTCTCTTTTGCAACCTTTAAACTCAGAAATCCCTATCTCCAAATAAGTGGAATTGGTTAACGTCAGCTTTTTCCCTTTTTTTTTATTTTTTATTTTGACACTTCTTATCAACAGATTGTTGTCATTATTCTGATTACACAAGCTTCCAAATTGAAGTAATGAACTTCTTTTTGTGAGATCTTCATGACTAGATCAACCATTCATTTCCTTAATAGCAATGAACAGAGTTACCTTACAGCACAAACTCTGAGTAAATACGTACACCTCTGAGTAAATATTGGGTGGTATGCACAAGTACCATAGTATAAGTAGCTCTCAGTAGAAGGTTACACTATCCGAACCCAGGTTGACATCAACTGCTGCCAGTACTGACTATTCTAACATGGATATCTGTACGCATGCGGCTAATTCATGCTTCATACATGGCACTTGGTGCACATTGACCATACTCCATTCTGAAATTTCCATTTGCATTAGAGTATATGCCCTGTTTCAAATATAATCTAGGAGGTAACTTGCTTGTGGATAATTGTGATGAGTTGAGTGCCAGCCTCTTTGAAAGAGTTGCATCAAATGTGTGATTTTTTGCCCTGCTATGTTGCTGAAGTGAAGGAATTTTGATTTGGTAAGTGCAAATCAGTCTTGAAGAGTTGTTTGCCATCTCTTGTCAACGTGGGGATATTCGAGAAAACTTTGAGCTACGTAATTGGCTGTATATTTCTTTGCAAGTGTACTAACTGTCTAATCACGACTCCCCAATCACCTCTTATAGGTTCTTGTTCTGAGTAATGGATATTGGCGTTCTGAATTCTTATTATTTTCTCAAGTAACTGTTAATCTTCAGCTTGGTGTTGCATTTGAACTGCTTCAAACACTTCACTTCAAGCACTGACTCAGATCCTCCTTTTCTGCCAAACTTTGCATTTATGAGCAGTGATCTAACCCGTTCCCTCTCATCCGTGCTCGTATTGAAAATGGTATGTGTAGATACTGGCATATGATGTCTCAAGTAAGGTGACCATTCGTTTGTAAGATATTAACTTATCCTCCTTTATTAAGTGTTCTCAACTTATCATATCAACCAAAATGTATCCAGAATGCAGAAATGCTATTAACATTATAAGATTTGGTACACGAGTTAAAAGTGACTCAAGCAAGTTTTCAATCAAAAAATGGATGTTGGAAATGACACACGTCATCTTATGTAAGTCTGGCTCCACGAAAAATACAGAAGGAGAAGAAATGAGGGACTTGCTGATATGAAGTCTCTTTGCTACTAGTCATGCTACTTTGTGCCGTCCCTTGTGCCTCGGCCCCATCCTTTCCCCTGAATACAATCAGATTTCAGACGGAAGTTAGAATACACCTGGTTCGATAAGGCTCTATCTGGCTCTGTGAGATGGTGAGGGAAAAACCAAAGGAATAATAGGACGTCATAGAAAAAGAAGAGGAAATTATTGGAGAAATTCTGCTTGTGAAAACATTTTATGGCACATTTCTTTTTGCTTCTTCTAAAAGAAAATGGTCCTAAGAGTCTCTAAGGCATCTAAATATAGTTCTGAAGTCATTCACCAACAATAAGATGGGCAGAAGTGATTTGACACAAATTCCGTATGAAAAATCCTATAGTTACTATGAGGTTAAACTGGGTTATAAATGTAATTTCAGGACCATTAGTGGACATGAAGTCCATATCTCTTGGTTAGTTTGGGCATTTATGCTATTTTGGGTACTCATGTTATCTAGTCCTGGTAGGATTATATGTGTTTAAGCCTCCATATCTTGACTTTGCCCGTGAACTTGAATAGGATGTTTAGGCCGTGTGACATTGGCCTGCCAGCACTTATCGTTTGCGAGTGTGAGGCAAGCCTCTTCTTCTCGTGCTATTGCAGTATGGCATCACTCAGGGTACTGTTTTGAAACTCATATCAGTGATATCTTTGTGCAGATTATCGATAAAGCAGTGCCTGCTCTTGTGGAACTTGCAGAGATTTCAACTCTAGGAGATAACAAAAGGCTTGGGGATTCCATCGTTAATGTTCTTCAGGAATGTATTCAGTCACAAGGGACAGGCCGAAACTCTATCAGTAGCTGCACAAAAGAAGAGATTGAGGAACTATTAAATTCGAGACAAAGATTAAAATGGGAAAAGAGTATGCCAAAAGAGGATCTCCATATCAAACAAGCAGCAGCATTAGTGGTAAAACTCGAAGGAAATTCGCGGTTCTCATCAGGAAATATTTCGGGTGCAGCATCAAAGTACTCGGAAGCATTGGCACTGTGTCCAATGAGGTCAAAGAAAGAGAGGGTCGTACTGTACAGCAACCGAGCTCAGTGTCATCTTTTATTGCAGCAACCTTTGGCTGCTATAGGCGACGCCACTCGTGCACTTTGTCTTCATAACCCTGTTAATCGTCATGCCAAAAGCCTTTGGAGAAGAGCTCAGGCTTATGACATGCTTGGATTAGCCAAGGAGAGCTTGTTAGATGCTATTCTGTTCATAAATGAGTGCTCTCAGTCAAGTGATCCTGACCTGTCTTTGAGGCAAAATAAGGTCCCTGATTATGCCGAGCGGTTAGTTAAGAAGCAGATGCGTGCAGCTTGGTTGTTTAGAGAGGCTTCTATTAAACATGGCAGTGTCCATTGTGAGGGTGATGCCGGCGACATCTATGGCCAAGAGACTGATGGTTCTGAATGGGAGACAGCAAGTGAAAGCGATATTGGAGATGATGGAAGGGATCGAATGGGCGACGACGATTGTGAATGGAAGAATGATGTTGAAAGTAAATCTTCAATAAGAGGTAAGATGACTCATTATTTAATTTTTTGGTAAACTTTTTATCCGGTTAGGATTGTTGGTAATATGCTTCTGTAAGAAACTTATTGCAGATTGTACCTTATGGGAAGTGCAATCAAGTGCTTCTCTACTTTTGCAGAAGTAGATTAAACTATGACTTCCATTTTCTCAATCACACTGCATGAAATGTACAAGTAAAGCAGTTTTGGATTGAATGGTATAATCTATGGGCCACATTACATATTTCAAGCATGTTCTAGCTGGCATGGTCTCTGCCTGTATGTAATGGCTTTGACAGTTACTATTGGTGAATAGCTACAGCTTCTCATAATACTCAAATTCCAAAAAACTAGGATTAGTTGTTTCATTCATGATACTGCATGTTCATATGTAGACTCTGCTACCATTACTTCACCATGTCGTCCAGTTAAGTCTAAATAGAAAACCGTGCTTACTACCGGCACACAACTATCACACCTTTATCGTATCGTGCATTACTACTCTGTGGCCTCTCATGTGTCCTGTTCATGGACCCCATCATATTGTACATCATGAGATAATCAGAACCCGTCTTCAAAGAGAATGTCCTTTGATACATTGGGGATTGGTCGGTAGCTGTTTTAAAATGGGCGTAGTTTTCCATAAGCATGTTGATTTCCCTCAAAAGCCTTGATTTAGGTCTTTATATTCGTAGCAGTTACTGTTGATATCACCCCCATTCACATTACATTTAGGTTAGACAAATAAAAGCTATACCAAACCTTGTTCAGGGTGTTGGGCTTCTAGGTAGTATAGACAACTTATCATTGTTCTCACGTGCAAGCTCACACAAGTGCAAAGTTGCAGCTTGTTTTTACTGCTAACTATTATTGGACTCTGAATTGATGCAGACATTAAGCGTGGATACAAAGTGCAGCTGACAGAAGATGAATGAAATTTTGGATGATCAAGACCATCTGTAAGCATGTAGCAACATGGAGAAGTGGATATGAAAGAAGCAGTTATGGATAGAGAGTAATGTTCACTCTCTTCAGCCTATTTTAGCTCATAGCTTCATATGCAACTTGCTCGGTATTGAAATAGAGACTTGCCTTCGGTAGTTTTGTTTGCTATTAAACATGGGCTATATGGTTTTCATGTTTACGATTGCACATAAGACCATACTTATCTTTTCTCCCTTTCTGAGTCAAGTGAAGTGTATCTTTTCGAGTGATTTAAGAAACTTCTGTATATTGCCTTTTCAGTTTCCCGATTTTGACTGAACTTTCAGTTATCATGGTTTTGCGGTACAGTAATCTTTTGTTTTCATTCTTCCTAGGCCTTTAATGTTTATATGATTCATTCAAATCTGCTAAATACAGTCCTATAGTTACTTCTCCTATCATTTGGATGGTGTTCTTTTTTTAGGATTAGAAGGGGCTATATATGCCCCTCTTATTGCTATTAGTTACATTTAATCGAATCCAAACTACTAAATTTTCCTAAAGTTGGATAAGTTTTATCTTAAACAGTGATAAATCGACTCCAAAAGTGAATTTTGGAATATCATCACCCCCCCTGTTTGTTTTACCCTACCATGGGTAGACCCAAAGGTTCAACCTCATTCTAGTTGGTCGCTTGTTGCAAAGCCAGTAACAAGGTCTAGACCTCCACTGCGCCATGTCCATTTAGGTTTTAGTTTACTGATCTTCCTGTATATTAAAACTAGAAGCAGAATTTAACCTTTTAAGTGACTTTGTTCAGTTTTTTAGACTTATGTTTGCTTAGCCTTTTCTCCATTTTCATTGGGTTTTTTTTCCAGTAATTCTTGTTTAATTATCAGTTTGGATTCCATATACAAGGACCCCAAATCAATTTACTTCTTTCCATTCCAACCCTTTCCATTTTGTCCCTCTTCAAACATTCTTGTTGGGGTGGGGTTTAGTGATATGAACCAAGAATTTTGAATACTAGACCCACAATTCCAATCTTTTCGTTGCTATGAGCCGCTTCAACTTAACAATCTCAAAATGAAATTTAACAAACCAAACGTTCTCATCTTTTCAACACTGGTGTCTAAGCAACATTTCAACATTGTTTTCATCTTTTCAAAAGTTATTATTATTATTATTTTTTCCATAGCTTTGAAAACATGGAAATGAAAATAGAGAAGATGCTAACGGTAAGTTGCACCGTCTATCTTTTGTACATGCATTATTTTGTAACTAGGGAATACACATTATATATTCTGTGAAAGTTAGAGTTACTCTTTATCATAAATTAATTTCGTAAATCAGACCATCGAACAAAAATATCACATTTTCAAGTATGATCATTGATGGCTGTCATCGGACTGCAACCCTTTTTCTTAGAGATCAATTTTGTAGATCAGACCATGAGCAAAGTTTTGCAGTTTCAGGTGTGAACATTGATGGCTATAAATTGAAGACAAGGCTTCTTAAATGCAATGAAAAATCCCTTTACTAGACACCCCTTATCATTTTTGATATACCTCATCCGCGAATTGTTCATCATTTTACCTTATGGATTGCAACTTATCTAGACAAGCCTTAATTCGCCATACGCGGTTTGTAGTTGTCTTCTTATTGTCTAAATAGTAGTTAAAATTATTTCTTTCCCTATTGTAATTTTAGCTTTAGTAATTACTAAGTCCATGTTAGCTCTAAAGCAATGATAAATTTGTACGCAATTTTGTAACCGTGACGATCACACTGAAAAGGCTTCGTAATCCTTTCCCGTATTAATAATATGTCTATGATTAACCCCAAAAATGAAAACGATAGGCTGAGCTGATAGCTTAACAACATTAAAGTTAAAAAAATCCGAAAATAACATGAGCAACGTTTTTCTTCTTCTTTTGAAAACGGTTAAAAACTTTACCATAGATATGAACAAGGATTCAGAGTACCGAGCATGTAACCAAGCATGTACATCAGTCCTAACTAACAAAGCGTATACATGTATAACAATCCCCATACCCACTTACGGTGGTCGGTTCATCGATACCCCCGCTCTAAGTCGCAAAATAGCATGGTCCACTAGAGCAGTCCAGTCCATGTACACCGGGAGGCAATACCGTCCCGCAAAACAAGTTAAGTACCGAGCTTTAGTCAAAACATGTTTATTGGTGATGCTCAACGAGCAGTACTGAGCCGCATCTAAACTGTAATATAAATAAAAAAAAAGGTCTGAGAAGTTGTTGTAAAAAGATCATCTTTCCCTGTCAACTGTGCCATCAAAGAAGTGTCATTAGTAAATAATAACTTGATATTTAAAAACTGATGAGCTAAGGCCCAAAAAATAGTGTAACTTAGCACAAGCACCGACGCCAACAATCGATCAGTATAACAAGCCGAACTTGCAAAGGACCCCACATACTGCCGGACTCATCCAGTGCTTCCATACCAATACCCACACATAACTGTTTGGCTACCCAAACCTGACTAAAACAAAAGGAAATAGGCCTCAACTCCAGGTCACTGAAATACAAGATTATTGTGTCGGCTAAACCTTGTCCCAACCTTCCTATCTGTCTAGCTAGCATTGGAGCTAGGAATTGATCATGATAAAGTTTTTGCCCCCTCGACCAGGCCAAGGAGTTGGAATGCCAGAGACATGTTGCATGAGCAATGACCTTAGCTGGGAAAAACAAGAATCTCGAAACACCAGCTGGTCATGTGCTAGCCAGATGGCCCATAGGGTGAAAGCATTAACACTAAAAGTATTTTGTAGGAGTACCGTGAGTACTCAAGGGTGTGTTAAGCCATCCAACTAGCCACTCAGAAAGGGTGGACTCTAGAGTATCCATTTGTAATTCTCGAGTTCCCCCAAACCAGACAAGTCGAGCAGCCTCACAAGAGAGAAACAGATGTGAGCTAGACTCCTCGTAACGAAGACATAATGGACATGAGGTAGTCCTCGGGAGATTTCTTTGATGTAACACAACTCGAGTAGGAAGACGGTCCCACAAACAAAGCTATAGGAATAAAAGAATCTTATGTGGAAGTTGGAGTTTCCAAGGATATTGCCAAACAGTCGTTGGTATAGCAAGAAAAATAAGTGTTTGACGGCCTTCCTTTGCAATGAGTTGGTAAGCAGAGCCAACTGTGAATTCTCCATGGGCCAAAGGTGCTCAATACCGTTATTCAGGATACCCGTATCAGGATAGGTATAAACTTCGTATGGCCTGAAAATAAGCCTGGGAAGCCGTGCCTCTAATTTTTGACCTAACCATCCCTGAATAGGGTGAAGAACATCTGACAATGTCCACTGTTGTGTGTTGGGAGATTTCAAGTGACTAAGCCATTTAGCCGAATATTTTGACACCCAATTACTTTCCTATAAATCCAAATGTGGAGGAGAACATAACCTGACACCATAATCCCTTACAGAGGAGATCTCGACTGAACAGGATTTCTTGCCAACAGTATGAAAGCTTCTCTTTAGATCTACAGTGAAGGAAATTAGAACGCCGACAGTATTTACCGAGGAAAACCTGGTTGAGCAAACTTTTCGGTTTCCAAAAGCATGCGAGCGCCTACTTTAGCTAGGAGCACCTGATTCATTGACTGCATGTTGTGAATACCCAATCCCCCTTGACTTAGGGGTTGGCACACATTCTTCCAGCTGGTCCAATGAAGGTGACCAGAGTTGGTTGTGCCAGACCATAAAAAATTAGAAAGCATTGAATGGATTTTATGACAGAAGAATGCAGGGAATTAGATTACGACACATAATGACTGAGCATAGGCCATAACGCATCATTAATCAACGTCAAACGGCCAGCTCGAGTAAGCAGTATTCCCATCTAGCCATGGCATCTTTGTCGAACTCGATCCAGATATGAGCCATAATCCCCTTTTTATGATCAATACAATCTAACTAAATTGCCAAATATCTGCCCGAGCCCGAGCCCAAAGGAACTTTAAATTTACACTAGCAAAATTTGCCACCCGCCATAAAGTGTTCACACTCACATTAAGGGTGGACTTAGCATAATTAATCACTTGACCAGACTGATGACAATAACTTGCTAGAATGTACTGAAGATATCAGACATAATTATACGTAGGATAGGATGGAAAAATAGAAAGCTATCATCCACAAAAAAAACATATGCGAAGAGGAAACTGCCTAGAGATCGCAATACCTCTCAGATCACTGAGTTTTTGCCCTCCGAAATGCTACAGACAAAGCCTCCGCACATAAAATAAACAGAAACGGGAAAGAGGATTCCCTTGGCGAAGACCTGATTGGAGCTTGAGCAAGGGTCCCGCCCTTCCATTGACTAGGACCGAGTACGAAACCGTAGTATATAGGTTGTTTGTTGAATTGGCTGTTTTAATCGAAAACAATGTGATAGCTCAGCGCATTATTCAGCATGTTATGTGAAGTCAAGCTGATGATATGCACCGCTACTAGTACACGTTATGTTGTTTGGTAAATTGGCCTGATCAGTCACCATTTGTGAGCCTTCTGAGCTCTTAAGAGAGCTGAAAAATATGATGAGAAGAGTTTCAATTTGGCTTCTACCACTATTCAAACTTCTACATGAAAAAGCATGCACATAAGTAAAAACTACACTTGATATGATTTTTTTTTTGCTGCTACCAGAATTGTAAGAATATAGTTACAATTCCTCATATAACGATTATTAATGATCGTTGAATATAGTTAACGACATTCCTGCTAACATTTTCAGCAACAATTTTAGCCGTACTTTAGCGTCACTAAATAAAAATCTCTAAAAATTATTCAATAACTATTAATAATCATTATACATGAAGTTGTAACTCTCTTTATACAATTTGGATAGCAGCCAAAATTATTCCTGAATGATATACAAGTTTCAAATTAGTCATTTGCATTTTACCTGTGCTAGGAACAATTAAATAAACCTATAGCAACAATTTGAAGAGTTTTGCGTCCATTAAGAATAGGGGTGAGCATCAAACCGTTGAAATCGATCCCAACTGTTCAAACAATTGAACCAAACCGATTCAATCTGAATAGTCCAAATATCTTAAGGGTTTGGTTTCAAATTTCTCAAACCGACCTTGGTTTGATTTGGTTTGGTTTACGATTCATATTTTTTAAACCAATCACAAACCGAGTCGAACAGACCAATGATATGTTAATTATTTTTAGCAACATTCACTAATAATTTTCACATATGGTAGGTACTAGGCAAGTTTAAATAAACAAAATGATTAAAGTTAAAAGAACAATAATAATAAGAGCACTTATAACACAAAAAAATCAATGACCAATATCTCTTCTATATTTACTCATTCATCAATGACAATGCATACTTGAGTTTTTCTTGTATAATATATATATATATATATATATATATATATATATATATATATATATACTTATATCTTATGTTAACACGAGTACTTATATATCGAGTGTGATAAAATTATGTGCAATTTAGCGATAATATAACTTTAAATTTGATGATATATTTATATCCAATAATAGTTGTGAATGAACAACATCTTTAAATGGGTACAAATAGATTCAAACCGACTAAACAGAACCATTTAAACCGACCAAACCGAATCGTCAAAACGAATGGTGTTTGGTTTAGTCAGGTTCATAATTTTTCAAGTCAGTGGGTAACAGTTTTCCTTGCGGTTTGACCCCAAACAAAACTGTACTCACCCTAATTATGAAGCCTAAATCGTGAATTGTTGAGCTCATATGCAACCTTCTAAAAACTTTATTGGTATTTAAGAGAACTTAGTCACCAATGTCTAACTATTTTTCTGCTTTGGGTTGAAAATCTTAATTGGTATTTAGCAGAATTATAAAATCTCAATATTCATCTCTTCTTCACTTGTGGCTTCATTGGGAAAGGCACCATGAAACTAAGGATGTGTATGAAAACTATTTGGTTTTCAGTTTTTTTTTCCAGTTTTGTAAACTGAAGAAAAAAAATGAGTTTGCCCACAATTTTCGTTTTTTTCTTTTCTTTAGTTTTGCAAATCATCTTTTAAAATAGAGCTGTTTTTTGAAAATTTCCATTTTGGAGTTTTGAGTTTCTAGTTTTAGTCTTTGTTTTGAGACCACCACCACTCCACCGCCACAGCAACTGCCTGCCTGTCGGCCACTCCGTCGCCAGCAGCGGCCGGCCACCCCGTCGCCAGTAGCGGCCGACCACCATGCCAGCCACCGTGGCCTGCCGCCTCCACTACAACCGCCACAAAAGAAAAAATTCACAATAAAACTGTGTAATCAAACACCCAAAAGAAAAAACTCAAAATAAAAACTGAGTAATTAAACACCCATTTATTTTGTAAAAAATAAAAACTAAATTAGTTTTGATACATACATACATATATATATATATATATATATATATATATATATATATATATATTGAAAACAGAAATCAAAGCTGTAAGTGATTTCAATTACTACCTAAGTTCTTAAAACTATTTTTCCAACTTGGTGTGGCTAATGTTTCTTGAGAGGGGGTGTTGTTAATTACCAACTATTTTGTTTTTAACTGCCCGACGATGTGGTGTGTGACATTTTTTCATTCTTGTCTGCTAAGTTGACATCATCACTTTCTATATATGAGGTTGAGCTCTCATACATGAGTGGGATTCAATAAATGAGCACCGAAAGTAAGACGAGAGCAGATATTTGGTTGAAAAAGTTAACAATATCCTAATCATTTGAAAACCATCTTTGAACTTATTTGCGAGTGGAGTTTATCAATGAAAAGAAGGTTACATTATGAGGCGCATTTTGACAGTAATTTTTACTATCAAACGTTTGAATATTTACTATCATGAAACCAGAATTACTCCCAAACTATTCTTTATAAGATAAGATTGCACCATAAAGTCACCTTTTAATAAATTTTAAGAACTTCATTAATTGTAGTGACAGTACAATACACGATAAAATGGAATACATTTTAAAAAATTATAAAATGCCATATTCTCTTTTTATTGAAAAAAAAATATACATATTCTGTATTATGGGGGTTCAACTAAACTCTTACTCTGCTATTATTATTCTTAAAAGGACATATGTATATATATAAAGTAAGAACCGTAAACTTTTTCTCTTCAAAAATTATTCAACATTTCTTATGTCTATAAATTTGAATTTTCAGTACACTATCTTCCCATAGACATAGAAAGTAGGTATCGGCATTAATCACCTAAATAAATACATCGTAGGCTACTCCCCTTACTTACATATACATCGTCACATCACCACGCAAAACGAGGTAAACAGCGCTTTTAAGCAATCCCGTCCATATATTTCATCACTTGCTGTTACTTGATTTTGACTCTATTAATTAATTAATTAAATAACATAAATTTCAATCTATCATCTATGCATCCAATCCAACAGAAAAGAAGTTGAAGTAGAAAGTCCGTAAAAAAATCTCTCTCCGTCTCTCTCTCCCCCTCTCTCCCTCTCCACCCTATTTTTAATAGGAAGTCTGTTCTGTTCTTTATACTGTTCGGTGCGGTCAGTTTCTACGCTGTATTCATACGCTTCTCGTGATTTGTATACCGAAGATTTTAGGGCTTTACTTCACCTGATTCCTAATCTTACTTTGCTAGTAATTAAGATCTTGGCGTTGTGTGACTTGGCTGAAGCAGCTCGAATCGAAGATTATTTTACTGCCGATGATCAGGTAAACGTCGTAGCTAAGAATTTTACTCTGCTTCTTTCATCTAATTTGTGTGGAGAATCCTATTTTTCGGTTCAGCAATTACGATTTTCATCTAATTTGTGTGGAGAATCCTATTATTCGGTTCAGCAATTACGATTTTCCGTTGCATACTCCTTTGTACCAATGGAACCATAAGTTGGAGTTGATAAATTGGATGCTGTTGTATATTATGATTCTTTTTTCTTAGTTGGGTTATGTATGTGCAAATGTATTATCCAAAATTGATCATCTCAAGGCTTTTGACTATCCTTTTTTTTTTTGGGTCTTTTGATTTTACAAAACTGTTGTTTTCTTGAAGATTAGTTACTCATTTACTTCGTTGTGCTTCCTGGTCAACGTGCATCCTACCATGTTTGCTATAGACACGAAATCTAGTTTAATGCAATGGGGGGACTCTTTGCAGAACATGTTGGTGTATGCGTGCGCCTCTGGAGTGGTTGATTTTATCGTTCGAACTTTGAAGCAGTACCTAGTAACTATTTTTGGGAGTTCGGACTTGTTTATCCCTAGGGACTCTTTTACTCGCAGCAATGGTGCGTGTTGCCATGCATTTGCACATGCGGAGGGCGTAATTCCACTTTGGGGAAGGACACCAGTAACTAGAAAATGACAAAAGCTCTAGGAAACAAAAGAACAACCGGAGTCAACTAGACAGATATGATGGAAGCAAAAGCAAATTACAGCTCAATCTGAGCGGATAGGAAAATGTCATGCACATAAAAACTATTCCATACGGCAGATATCGTGGATATTTACATGCCTAACTAACACATCAACTCTCAAGACTAGTGTCAGATTGAACAACCTTCAGTTTGTTAATCATTGGAGTCTAGGTGGCACGGACACGGTGTCGGTGTCCGACACCGACACCGCAATTTCGAAAAAAATCAGATTTCGGACACCGCTATTTTTTAATATATATTTTTATTATATATTTAATAAATATCAAATATATTTCACAATTTAAAATAACAAACAATAATAAAAAATTATCAAAATAAGGAATTTAAATACAAGTCATAATTTATTTGGTCAATATTTATTTAGTCCAATGTACTGGAAATGCAAGGGAGAAAAGAAAAAAAAGAACAGAAAGAAACGTGAGGACAAAGGGAGAAAAGAAAAAAGGAAAGAAATGAGAGGCAAAAGGGAGAAAAAAAAAAGAACAGGAAAGAAACGAGAGGGAGTGAGGGAAAGGAGACTAGATGAGGATAAGAGAAGAAAGAGACCTGTGGGTCACTCAGGCGACGAAGGCGAGACTCTGGCAACGACGGCGAGACCTCTGGCGACAGTGGTAGCAGCTGGCTTCTCTTCCTTCGGCGACTGTAGTCGTCAGATCTGTTGGCTTCGGCTTCGGATATTCGTCGACTGAGCTCCGGCAACACCGGCGACAGCTCCGGTGACACCGCCGACACTAACGACGGCCTTAATGTGGTCAGCAGACAGCAGCCGTGAGGTGAGAGAGAAGAAGACAGCCGTGAGGTGAGAGAGAAGAAGACGGTAATAGTTCAAAAATTCTGAAATTGGCCCCAAACGGTCCGACACCGCTCCATGCTGTGTCCGACACTTGTCGATGAAGTGTCCGACATGGTTTCGGAAATTAAAAAAAAAAATTCAGACACCGATTAGTCGTGTCCGACACGTGTTGGCCGGTGTTCAGATGGTGTCAAGGTGTCCGTCCGTTTAGGACACCATACCTCCACCTAGGTGAGGTGTCTGTGCTACCTAGATTGGAGTGAATTTTGAAGCTTTTGCCACTCTTAATTAGGTAAGTAAGGCTTTTTCTGGTGCTTGGAATAACTATGATAACATACCCAAGGATTCCGCAGATGATAAACTTGGCCTTTGACCTGGGTGGTTCATATAATCTTTCAAAATAATACGTATGGTTTCTCATGAGCTGCTCTGGATACATAGCATGCAATTGAAATTTCCTGATAACTAGTGGAATTTATGTTTCCCATTAATTTATACGTCTCCTTATAGTTCATCGCAATTCACTTGGTTAACTGGGTTAAAGTATATAATTCACAGATAATCTATGCCAATTTTCTGTTGTAGACTAGAACCTTTATCTTTAGAATAATTTAGTTCCCGAAAGATGGGCATTTTTGCTGGCTGGATGCTCAAAAAATAAAACCATAACTAAGAAAGAAGAATGCACTCTTGTGAATCTATGCATGTGATGGAGCATGGTTAGCAACTTAGCATCATTGGTCCCTGAAGTTAGCTTGCTAGTCTCATCTCCATCTCCATTGCCATCTCCTTTTCCTTTGTACACACTCATACATACACAAGTACACGTGCTTTTATGTTTGTCTACTTGCTACTAGTTTATTACAATGTAACTTAATGTGTATAAATTACAAGAATGTAGGTTAAAAAAACTTTCGCAGACAAGCATGATTACATGCTTATTCTGTTGTGGATGAAAATGATCTTACAATGCAGACAATCACCAACAACATCTGTCCATGTTTATGCTTAAAAAGGCATTAAAGCTGCAAAACAAAAGACAATAAAGTAGAAGGCGGTTCCTGTCTTCGCAGCACATCTGTACGTATAGTAACAATTCATGTATAGTAAGAATTCAAACTCATTCTGCCCCTTCTTTTGAATGTGCTGATTGTGGCGCACCAATTTCGAAAAATTCCTTAGGCTCGAATAGGGTTAACTGGCTAAGCAATCTCGAGCCGCCATCTAATTTTATTACTAAAAGGGAAAAAAAGCAAAAACCTTAACTTCCTAAACTACCAACATAGGCATCTAATTGTACGAAAATAGAAGTGATGGGTCCGGGGACGAACTTAAACAACGGGAAGGTGTTACGTACGCCGTTGTACTCTAATTGGTCTCTAGTCCCTCTACTACACCTTTAATGTTTTTGACTTTTATATCCTGAAGAAAACAAACAACTAAACATGCTTAAAATGAAATCTATGCTAATCTAAAATTTGATTTGAATCCAGTATCGGGGGTCGAGTGGCCAATGTACGTGGTCAGACAAACCGGTATCAAAATCACGTAGTTCTAACAGGCCCTTTCAGGAGGCAACCTAGATCTCAGTATTGTTTTCTTAAACGGACTCGACCTCTTCTAGTCGAATGAAATTAGAACTCTAATTGACCACACTTCTAGTTATCCTAGAATTTCAAATGAACAAAAATTCCAACTTTGATAGAATTCTAATGTTGCTAGACTTCTATAGCTACCAGGACTCTAATTTTTGATTTTTTAGAAATATTTCCATCTTTTTTCAGCCAAGTTCTGGTCGGGGGGAGGGGAGATAGTATAAGACTCTTCTAATCTAATCTAGAAATGAACTAACCTAGAAATAAAAACATCTGAAATAAGGGTGGAAAATTATACCTTAATCCGCATTGCGCAATTCTTGATCCAAGAATCAATTTAACGTCGAAAATCAAGAAACATAATCTGCCCGATTTAAAAAACAATATTTTGGGCCTGAAGAAGACCTTAAATGAATTTGAGGACTTTTACAAAGTTGTAGCTCTTGAAAAGATGCACGATTTAGGCTTTTGAATTGCCTAAAATAGGTAGCTATGAGCAAGTTAGGACTGACGTCGAAGAACCTAGAAAGGGAATCTACCCGATTAGAAGAACTCTGTTCTGGGCCTGAAGATGACCTTAAATGGATTCAACTTCTTCTATAAAGTTGTAGCTCTCGAAAATATACATGATTTAGGCGGGAAGTCAGAATTTCTAGTCTAACCACTCTTTTCCTAGGGTCTCTCTCTCTCTCTCTCTCTCTCTCACACACACACACACACTCTCCCTCTCTCTCTAATGCCCAAGTGGTCTATTTATTGAACTGAGGGCTGATATAATTATAAAGTTGACTTTTTTGTGGAGATCTTTCTAAAAGAAGGATAATATCAAAATTAAATCACAAGGTCTAAAAAGTCTTCTTACCGACTGGTTCTCCCAACTGAAAAGCATTACTGGCCGGTTTCACCCCTTAACCAGATACGGTTTTACCCCAAATTTGGGGGATAATCACCCCAAATGTGTACTAAAATCTTCCAAAAGGATATGGGACACACTAAATGTCGGAAATCAATCAGATCAATCCAAATCAACTCTTAATCAAGGATATACCAGGTTTCGGGAATTAATTCCAAATCAACTCAAAATAGAGCCAAAATCTTTGCCTTAACTAGGTTGAAACCAAATAACTGGATTGGCTATTGACCGGAATGGACCAGTAAGTGGACTGGACTCTAACTGGAATGTGCCACTATTAGATTGGACCATTCATTGAATGGGGTGTAACTAGTTAAATCATTATGCACTAGGCCTAGACCAATAAAGATAATAAACTTAAATTAGTAAAGCCCAATAACCAATAAATCAAAGGATAGAAGAAGGCTACAAAAACGAGGTGTGTACACCAATAGTTGAAGCTCTCTCTTGGCACTACACGCTCACCAAAAATGGTTATCTTGGGAGGAGCCTTAGTCATACCACCAATAAAGGTGACTTCCACCAAAAAAGGTGACTTCTGCAGGAGCCAGAGGCACCATGATCTAGAAGAAGATAGTACAAGTAAACATCATATCTGTTTATACATGTTGGACATCGCCTATAGGTTCGAGTTAAGTTTCTTTTTACAAGTCGAGGATTCCCGTTCAGAGTCTAATACTTTGTCAAGAACCAAGCACTGGCATATAAAAAGCCATGCAACCATTTCTAATAGTCTCAATAAGGCAATTCTTCTTATCAAACTGATTAATTCTACAATCATCAACCCTAAGGCAGCCCCATATTCGCGCAGCAGCACATCGTCCATATGTCTCTCTTCTCCAGACCCCCTTACCATTTCCCGAGGAAGTCCAAAGGCTGACTACATTTCTGCAAGTTGCGAGCATACAGTGTGTGTTTGGATGAGGTATTTGTAAAGGAGACTTAGCTTTAGTAGGGGTTTTAATCTTCGTTGAGTACAATCTATTGTTTGGAATGTCTAGAAGGACTCTTTGAAATGTACAAGGTACTCGAGGAGGGGTTTGCAGGTCCAACATTCCCAATTCAAATAAGTAGTTGAGAGCAGCTTTTGTCGAACCTACACTTGGAAAAAGCACACTCTTATTTCGAGAGCTAAGGCCAACCTTTCATCTGACCGTCTTAGTCAACCTTTATAACCTAGGTTATTCCACAGAGTCCCTTTTATATCTTCCACTTCCTCTAACTACATCCATTTGTTTCTGATTGCTCAAATTGACATAAATAAATTCTCCAAAGCTTGGGAGTCCTTGAAACTTTGAAGATGAAATAATCTCAACAAATATGCTAAGCTATTGCAGATTCGATATTGCTTGTTGATTAATTAGTAATAAGACCCACTTGCTATCAGGAATTTGGACGGCGGCATTTACAGATTAGTCGGAATTTGGTCTTGGTAAGTATGCTAAAACTGATTGGGAATCCGTATCTAGCCGGATTGCTCTGGTTTAAGGGATTAAATTTTTTTAAGGGAATCTAGCTTTAGGTAGGTACTTGCAGAAAGAATCTATACACCGTTTAAATTCCCGTGTCACTAGAAACCGTCCAAACGCTAAATTTCCGAATCCTAAAAATGAACGGTTTTAAATTGGAGGAATATAGAATTCCTCATCCAAACATTCTTATACCCTTCTTATTATCAGGCAAACAAACTTCATTGCACTCACCTTAGAGAATAATTCATCCTTGGCACCACCTAGGTAGCACGGACAAGGACACCGCCTCTGATACTGACACAGAGGGGTGCACTGACAATGCAATTCCCAAAACTAAAAACTGTACACTGCAGGACACCACAATATGTTTTTCGTATTTTTTTATATTTATGCTCTTACTAGGTTTCAATCACATTCAACTTATAAATATACACTCCCAGGTCAACTTTTTTCCACTTTTGCAGCCTTGCTATAGTTTTCTACTTGTCTCCACAAAGGTTTTCATGGCTCATCTGCCCTAGCTGAACTTACTGCATTACTAGCATAACCTGAATCATTTCTGAAATCAAGTATGAAGCAAATTTCAACCATCGATTTCAATAGTGAAGAAAGGCGAGAAGCAACAAATCGAAGAAGTTGATTGTTGCGGAATTAAATGTTCTTGTCTTTCCTTATCTTGGACTTCCGTCTGGTCGACCGACCTTCAAATTGCTCAAGCACTGGCTACTAGTCTTTGGCTCTACCTGAAGTCTTCAAAAGCAACCCCAAATAAGATGCATGTTCAGTTCCTTAGCTGAGTAATATGCTCGCTCTTCCTCAGATTAGTTCACAGTTCAGAAACTGCTCGAAGCAAAGCAGATGAACTTCAGTAGCTATGTGACATGCAAAAGTTAATATTTTCATTTGCAAGCAAGTGGAAAAGTTGCTACATGTGCATACTTGAGGTTGAGGACCCTAATATAAAAATGATGTAAATAGGAGGCGAAATTCCCCTACCAAGTCCTTCAAGCAGATGCTGCAATTTGCTATTTGCATCTAGCTTCGAAGCCCACAACTTGAGTAAAGAAGAAAATCTACCAGCATTGTGGTAATTTGCCTTCTTATTTTCAGCTTGCATAGTGGCCCAGTCTTACCCCCTTAATCTGCTATCACACCCTGCCACCTGAATGGAATCTTGGATATGCTACCTCTAACAGACTCATTGTAACATAACGACTATAAAGATAACAATTCGAACTGAAAGATTATCTGTTGTGTCGACGATATAGACAACAATCCGAACTGAAAGATTCTCTGTTGTGTTCTAGAGGATTTAGAATCTTCATTTCGAGTAACCAATTCTTTCTCTCGGCTGTTGAGCATGTGGAACACAAACCACCACGAGTTTTTTGGATTTGAATGTTGGAATCTGCATTTGAGCTTGGAAAGAATGATGGCGATACTGATCATTGTTATATAAGCAGTCTTATACCAATGTGGATGCTGTATAAATAGTAATTGTTCTATACCTAGTCAATGTGGATTCACTAGTTGCCTGCGGTCTATGTCATTAGCCAGCTTGCTAGACAGCAACTGGTTGGATACGATCATAGCCTTGGAGTTGCTCTTAAAAAATAGCAGTGAACATGCCATGGAGTCCATCATCTTTCCAGATTACTACCTGTCAAGTTCTTAAGTTTGATTTGGTTTCGCAATTGATTTGTTCTACTCTCGTACATGAGTCAGAACTCTAGGCCTGAAACATTGCTTGAATAGTTTGGAAGATGGGCGCTTCGGCTATGGTTGTTAAAATTTCGGGGTTTTGAGAGTAAGTGTAAGCTTGAAGGGGGACCTAATGAGCCTGGAAGGACCAGTGGGGGAATCTGACGAGTATATGTGCTTCTGAACTGTATGTCTACAGTTATTTTCCTGCTTTTGAGGGACATGGATATAGTTTAGGGTGTTTCCTCTTGGAAAATTTGAATTCATGCAGACAAATGTCCCTGACATTTTCAGTTCAGAAGATAATTACTTGGTGCTATATATTACTGCTTTTACTGTACTTATAGACATGGTGTGCTAATTTGATGGAGATGTTTGTCTGTTGTTTGTGCATCAAAATATGAATCACATTCGATCAGTTTCATTGGCTTGCGGTAAAAAATTTTCTTCAGAAATCAAGAGAGCAGCTGACTTGTTGGTGGGGAAGGTTCTTCTCTAACCATGCCTTCTCTTCAGCTGTTGCAATTAACTGAGCATGGTCGAAGCCTTTTGGCCTCAAGGAGGTAATGATCCTTTACTCTTTGGCTGTTCTTTATAGTTCCTTATATGATAATGTAAATTTCCTCTATGGATTGCTGCATATTTTTGGCTGAGTTACTCAGATATAATAAACATATTGCCTTCGACTATGCTGTTACCGTGATGGTAGTAGGACTTTCTACATGTTCTATGCCTGCCTTTAGTATGAAGCCATCAATTCCCCCTCTTCGTCACTGTTGATAGATTTGTTGCCAGCTTGACGGAGTAGTGATGTATAATGGATTAAAGCGCTACCTAGCTGACTTTTAATGTTTATTCATCTAGAGTGGAGTGCAATTGCAGCAGATGGTTAATGGTGCAATTTGAAATATATAGCACTGACATAGCCGAAATTAAGCAGTTAGCTTGGCTATGAATGTTATTGAGCATAAAATTTGCCGAGAAATAGCTTATACTATAAAAGGATTCTACCTTTAAGACTTTACATGTTGTCTTCTAGTGGAATTCAACTAAATGACTTTAGATAAGTATTAAGAATTGGAAAAAAATTGTACAGCACAAGGAAAATCTTGTATAAACATGCCCAATCATTCTGAAGCTGTCTCAGATGATCAACATTTCTCCTTTCTATAGAGGAGGAAAACCAGCTGTAAACTTGATAGTATATTACAGACTTCACAAAGCAACTGGAATAGTCATCTCAAATTTGGACATTAGTGCTTATGTTTTTCATTTCGATGCACCACCAGCCATGGCAAAACGATTAGGCCAGGAGAGAAGTAAAGAACTACAGGAGAGTAAATATTATCGGCCGATTTGGATGATTATGTGAACAAATATTTTGAGTATTTTTAATTTCCTTGCATCTGAGTAAAATCTGAAAGTGAGCGCACAACTGCACCAACATTTTTCATGGTACCAAATTTTCTATGTGAATACTTCAGGGTTTTTCACGTCCTAATTGCGTACAATTCGACAAACATATGCCGATTTTATTTATTTTTTTCTTTTCTTTCGTAGGATGACATTTTCTGCCTTTTATCTTTTACTGGGACGCCACTAGACCTTTAATAATAGACCCCCAACTCTGAATGAATACAATGAACTCTGACAGTAAGTTGTAGAAAGAGACGACCAAATTATCGATTTTTGAGATTGGACCATACTTGCGACCGTGGAGGTAATAATCATAAAGAGCTTTGCCTTTGATAGCGTGGAGAAGATATTTTTAAGAGAAGTTGTGTTCGAGTAGGTATCCGCGAACGTTTTATTTTCATTATCATAGCTGTTAGGGACATCGTGGAGCTTTTGTGGGTTTTGGGGTCTTGCTCTTGCTAACCTCGTCCAAAATCTGCCCTTCGATTTGGCAAAGCAAAGAAATTTGTCATGATAAGGTCGACAAGAAAACTTAAGTAAGCTTGTGTTTGAGTGGTACCCGGAAATAGTTACTAATATAATTTTTCATGTAAAAGGTTTTAGGGGACATTATAGAGCTTTTATAGGGTGTTTCGGCTCTTGCCAGCCCCATCCTCTCTCTCTGCCCTTGGATGTAGCAAAGCAAATAAATTGGTCTCCTTATCTACGAGAGTAATTGTTGAGATTCTTAATCAGGTATGCCTTAGATGATAAACCTACAACACCATCTTTTTCTGTCTATCAAAGAAGCTATTGAAGCCCTAGACCTATGCGAATCAAATTGAAGTCCGAGATTAACACATCCGCTTCTCCTCTTGACCTACAACCATTAACCCCGATTGCGAATCGCCGAATCCTATCTCTTTATTTTTCCTCGTGGCTTGTTGCTAAGACACGAGTTGAATTCAAGTATTTAATGCAGACTCGTCAAATCCTGACTTTGGTCGTTGTTTAGAGGATAATTATTCAGAATGGTCTCTGGGTCGGGGGGCCTGGGAGAAACGAGACCGCAAAGCAAAAGATAAAATACGGGAGGGGTTGGGATCAGAGGTAGAGGGGAGGAGAAGAGAAATTTAAATAGTGGTGGTGTTGTGTCGGCCAGACATGAGGTCTGGCTTGAGGTAAAGGGCTTTGTTCATAGTCGTGGTTGACAAGATGGTTTGCTTATGATCTTAGTATCGTTAAGAACTCAAATTGATTTTTGGGAGTGGTTTAATTAGTAAAAAGGTGAAGTGGCTTACAAATGCTTCTCTTGTTTCCATTTCCAGAAGAACTCATAAATGTCAAGGAAACCAAACGTATCTATCCTTGTCAATGCTTGAGCATACATATGCAATATTTACCCCTCATATTGCTTCATTCACTGAACTCATCTATAACCTGCTATTTCAATTGTCCTCCCCTCCCCCACAACGGCGGACACCTAGGAAGCACGGATTCCAGTGCGGGTGCGAATACGCGGATACGTCATTTTTAAAAAAAATAGGATTACGGGTGTGGCGGGGATTAGACAAAAATTTATTAATATATATTATTTATATATAATAAAAATAATGCTATTTTAGACAATCAATAAGGTATTTTGTTAATTTTGAGGGCTGCTTTAAAAATTGTGGGGCCATTTTAAAAGATTGTTAACAAAGTGGGGGAGTTCAACATAATAAACAGAAACTTTGAAGAAACCCTAGCTTATAAGTTTATCCCCGTTTATATAACATAGCCGTCAAAACCAGACAACAACTCAGATCTCTGCAAGGAGGGGTGCAGTCGCCGGAAGACCCTCGCCGGTCGCCGGAAGACCCTCGCGATTCGGCGCAGGTTGTTTTTTCTCTTCTCCTTCTTCTTTCTTGTTCTCTTTCTTCTCGTCTCCTTCTCTTTCTTTCTTCTTCTACTCTCTGCCAAAAATCCCTGGGTGTGTGTCCGATCCGCACCCAAGATCCAAAAAATAAATTGAAAAAAAAAGTTTTGGACACGCACCCATGCCGCACCCGGCGCACACCCGCACCCGACGAGCATCCGGTGCTGGTGCTTCCCCCAGACTGCCGCACCGGTGCTTCATAGGCGGACACACAGTCACGATATAGAACCGAAGAAAAACTTGGGCATGTTCGGACGATTCTGAAAACCTGAACCTTTTCCAATGTTCGACTCCTACTCTTATTTACAATTCTACATGCTCTGGGCATCTAACTTCTGTTGCCAACAACACTATGCTATTGAGGGAAGATACATGCATCCACCTGCGCCAGCTAACCAGAGAAGGTATCAAACTCCGCAAGAAAAATGGCTAGGGCTCGTCCAACAAGAGCAAAGGCTAGAGAAGGGTTAAAAAGCCCTCCCTATTCTGTGACGGGTTAGAGCCTCTCATTGAGAGAACTCACGCTACTACAGCAGCAACCAAGAGGTAGAATGGGAATAGTGTAGAGGAGAGAGTAGGTGCTGACAGCCAGGTTTTCTTCATGGGAGATCTAGAATAAGGCTTCTATTAGATTGGACCTCCGGTGTCATGTTTGTCAGTAGTTCCTTTTGTGCTATGGCTATGATATTTCAATCTGTGTATTTTCGTGTGCATATCCGGTTGTCTTCTTTTTGCGTTTTTCTATAATTTAACACTTTTGCTCTTTCTTACAGGAAAACTCTACTGCTGGGTACTGGTATTGTGGTTGCTGGCGGCACCGCTGCTGCATACATGCAGTTAAGGAATAGCTGTAAAAAGCCTGCTTCTTTTGGGTCTTACAATGGACTTGCAAATAATAAGGAACAATCTGACAAGGTGGTCGGAAACACTAATATTGTAAAGAAAAGTAGGCAAAAGAAAGGAGGCTTGAGGTCTCTCCAGGTTCTAGCTGCACTTCTCCTATCGCACATGGGCCGAATGGGTGCAAGGGACCTTTTGGCTTTAGTAGCTGTAGTTGTAAGCCTTTTAATTTCAGCACATTTGAAGTTATGCATTCTGGCTTTGAGTTTTGGTTAATCAAATGCGGCTCGTTACTTTCACTTGTTTAGGAAATCAAACTAATTGAACCTTTATCACGACAAGTCCACTTTTTGTCTACTTGCTACGTTTGGAACTTTCAGAAATTTATATTGAGAATCTAAATTTGTGGAAACCTATAGTTAATCATCAGTTTGCAGATTAGACATGTAGATGAAGTAATGGCTCTTGATCTACGTGTAATTATGTTGTTTCTTTTGTTCAATGATTTGTCTCCTGTTGTTTTAACTTATAATAAAATGTAATGCATACTTATTGGGCCCATTGTCTGCCAACTTAAGTTTTTAACACATATGGTTACTTAACATGGCATCTGAGCTGTGGTTGGTCTAGGCTTCAAGTCTCCCAGCTTGCGTTTGGTCCCCTTTTCGTGACCTTGGCGAGCACTTTATTATGTTGTTTGTGGCTGGTGAGCTAAGAAGCACGGACACGGGTGCGGATACGCGGATACGGCATTTTTGAAAATTTTAGGATACGGGTGCGGCAGGGATACGGCAAATATTTCATGTATTATATATATATATATATATACACACACACATATGTATATATATGTATGTTATATACATATTTTTACTATGTACACCTAGTATTAAATTTCTAAATAATTTTAATCAGACATTAAATTGAACCATACTCACTGGACCACTGCTTTTAGCCTTTAAGTTATTAACACATTGAAAACACTGCACTGATTATAAGTTGGTTCTGTGGTCCCAATTTACTAAGAAATTAGAACTTTCTACCATTATTTCTCTCCATTTAAATCCATGTCCAAGTCACAACAGATTGTAGTAGCAAAGAGAATTTGAAGACAAAGAGAGAGGAAGACAGAGAGTCAGAGACTTACCTTCGGAGAAATGCTGCTGGAGGTAATTTGACGTCTCCTCTGGTGGTCGCAGGTAGGTTGCCGTTGGTCATTGGTAAGCTGCGGGTGATCGCTGGTAGGTCACTGGTGGTCGCCGATGTCACGGGTGGTCACCGGAGTTGTCGGGTGGTTGCGTAGAGGACTGCCGCCTCTCTCTCTCTGACTCCCCAGTTTGATCTGCCCTAATTAGGAAAGTTACAATTATTTATTTTATGTTTTCACCCCCAAAAAAATGAGGTTCTATTTTCAACATTGAAACATTATTTGAAAATTATGTTTTTGACCCATAAGTATCGAATCCGCACCCGAACTTCGAAAAATAAAGAAAATAAAAGGAAAAGAATGGGTGCGCACTTGAGCCGCACCTGCACTTGACGCCACTACTTCCCCCCTTTTGAAGCACCCGTGCTTCATAGCTGGTGAGCACCTTTGATTTGTCTCTCCTATGTGCACAGGATGAGTTGATAATAGCATAATTTAAGAAAAAATATACATTCTTGTGATGGTTGTGCACATGTTCTCTGGTAAGTACATTTTAATGAAGTGTAAGCATGTTATCTAGGTCTAACTCTACCTCCCATCAAATTGACGCAATTAAATACTTCCTCTGTCCTACAAAAATTAATCAGATTTCTTTTTTGGGCCGTCCCACAAAAATTGCTCAAAATTAAGAAAGATTATGTAGGGTTTTCCGTATTTACCTTTTTATGCTTTTTTAGTTCTATTTATTTGTCCACATTTAACTCTCCTCCAACTCATTTTCTCTCTCCTAGCCCACTTTCTTCATCTCCTCTCTCTAGAGGGTACAATGGGAAACATACATTATATGACTTAAATCTTTAATTCGCGTGCCAAAAAAAAAGGTGATCAATTTATGTGGGACAGAGGGAGTATTCCTCTAAAGCCCGATGTTGAACGTGTATAGACCATCTTAAGCACTGGTCTCTCATCTTTCTATCAATCGGTGCGCCCTCCTCATTTCTTATTTAGACTTCCGTGTATGGCTGGTAATCCACCTTAGCATACCTAGGTTGGTTATAATAGTTCTTTTTTCTCTATGAGTGAATGATGTGTTATGATAGAAATGGAGTTAATCTCATTGATTCACCTACTTAAACTCAATGATGTGTTATGGTAGAAATGGAGTTAATCTCATTTCACCTACTTAAACTCTTGAAATTGGTTATCGCACAATTTTTTCCTCATAGGCAAAAAGATCCGAGATCGGCGACAACATCTCATATTTCTTTGAGAAATTTTCGGGGCGCGGGGTGGGGGGGTGGGTGGTTGGGTTGGGGACCCTTCCCCCATCTCCTTCTCTTGACAATGCTTCTAACATTTTCTCCACCCTTATTTCATAGATATAGTGATGTACCTCTTCTTTATTCTAAGATGAATTCTCTTATACTTTTTGTGTGGAGAAAGAGAAAGAGGGCATAAGGTTGCTCCATTATGACCTAGACGTAATGGGTTTGACGTGGAAACATTCTCACTATTAGTTTGTTAGGGAGTGCGTACAACTTGCTTTCTAAACTGTTGGCTTGTAGGTTCAGAAAGTTCTGGGTGGAGTGATTTCTCCATCTCAACATACCTTTATTGGAGGTAGACAAATTTCGGATGCAATTTTAGTCGCTAATGAATGTGTGAATTCAAGATTCAGAGTGGGTTTGCCGGGTTTTGTGTAAACTGGATGTAGAAAAAGCTTACGATCACGCTAACTGGAATTTTGTTTTGTATCTGCTGGAAAGGATGGGATTTGGGTTTAGATGGAGGATGTGGATGGACTTTTGTATTTCTGCATCTATGTTTTCAATTATGGTGAACGGCAGTCCATCTGTGTTTCTTTTCCCGCTTCTAGGGGTCTTCGAAAGGGAGACTCTCCCTCCCTATTTCTAGTTGTTATGGAGGCATTGAGCCGTCTTTTAGATTGGGCGATAGAAGGAGGCTTCTTTAAGGGTTTCTTGGCAGGGGATTTTATCAAGTCAGGGATGCAGATTTCTCACCTTTTATTTGCAGATGATACTCTACTTTTTTGTGAGGCAGAAGAATCTTAATTGCTTTACATTCAGATGGTTGGAAAGTAAATTTTAGTAAAAGTGAGATTATTCCGGTCTGTGAAGTTCCTAATGAGGCTTATCTTTCTCGGCCTTTTGGGTTCAAGACTGGGAGCTTTCCTTCCACGTACCTTGGGCTTCCTCTTGGTGCTTCTTTCAAGGATAAGAGATGCTGGGATTTGGTCCTTGAGCTTTTCGAAAAACGATTGGCCGGGTGGAAGAAGCAATATCTCTCCAAGGGGGGTAGACTAACTCTTGTAAAAAGCTCTCTATGTCCTTGTTAGTGATCCTGGTTTCCGTTAAGAGATTAGAGAAATTGGATCCTGAATTTTAATGGGAGGGTACCTTTAAAGACAGGAAATATCACTTGATTAAATGGGACACTGTATGCTCTCCGATTCAATGTGGAGGTTTTGGTATCAAGAACTTGAGGTCCTTAAATCTTTCTTTGCTTAGGAAATGGCTTTGGAGATACTTATGCGAACGAGATGCTTTGAGGAGGCAACTCGTGGTGGTCAAATTTGGGGAAGGCAGGGGATTTTCGGCCCTTAGTGAAATTAAACGACCTCATGGCTTAAGCATGTGGATGGGGATCAGCAATGTTGGGACACTTGTAACAGCTTATTCTCTTTAAGGGGATTAAAGGTACATGAGTCTGATTTTGGGGGGATCTTTGGTGTGGGGAAGAGGAATTGCAGAAATCTTTTGCTTCTTTGTTTAGTATTGCATGTGATAAAGAAATTTTGGTACAAGATGTTCTTGCATTCAATGGTGATGGACCCTAATCCTACTTTCAGAAGAAACTTTCATAATTGGGAGCTGGATTTAGTATCTAGCTTCTTGGGTTGCTTATACTCCGTAAAGGTCAATGGGATTAGTGAGGATAAATTTGTTTTGCAGGGTAGTTCTGTTGGGAGCTTTACTATGAAGTCCTTCTACTCTCAGCGGGTTATGTTCCAAGGAAAAAGTTTTCTTTGGAAGCATATTGGAAATCTTTGGCTCGTCCTGAAGTCTGCTTCTTTACATGGGAAGCAGTTAAGGATGCGGTGTTGACTGGGAAAACTTGCGGAAGAGAAGAGAAGTGTATGTCAGTTGGTGCTATATGTGTAAAGCTGATGGGGAGTCCGTGAATCATCTTCTTCTACATTGCCAAGTAGCTAAGGATATTTGGGACATGGTCTTCTGCCCTTTGAACATTTTGAGGGTCATGCCGCGTCAAGTGGTTGATATGCTTCATAGCTGGTCATTGTATAAGAGGAAGCGAAAGGGCTGGAAAACTGTGGGGTTTAATTCCTGTTTGCTTGTTTTGGTGCATTTGGAGAGAGAGAAATATGGGAGTGTTTGAGGGAGTTGAACAGCCTTTGTCTTTTCTTAAGGCTTCTTTTTGGCTGGGCGGAGGACGGCTCTTCGAGGTCCGATGATGCCTTTTTAGATTATATGGACAGCTTCTTATTGTGTATAGATAGGTAATTAGTGCGTTCTATGTAAGGGTTTGGTCTCCCTTTCTGGCGGTTTGTGTTAATAAATTTACTTATCACAAAAAAAAAAAATAAAAAATCCTCCCTGTAACTGCATGGATTATGGCTGCACACATCTAATTTCGAGGACCAAGCAGTGGTGGGAGCCTTGCCGGCTGGCTAGCTTTTTCTTGTTTGGAGAAAACATTTGAAACGTTTAACCTCATCCAGAGGTCTAAGGCCCGTCATTTGGCTATTGGCACAGGGTTATGTTGTTTTTATGATGTATATGCATTTTGACATAAGTGGAGGCTATTCCCCCTTCCTTTGTCGCTAAAAGTTTAACACGATTGTCACGAAAATGCATATTTCGCGACAAAGAGGGGACGTCCCTTCATCTGTTCTCACTAAAATGCATATCTAGCGACAAACAGGGATGGAAAAGCATATATGATGGTGGAAATATCATCTCCCTTTGCCATATTATGTTTGACCTGAAGGATATAAAATTGGAAAATTCAAGGGGTTTTATGTTGACATTCCGTAGAAATCACCTTAGGTGCATGGCAAATGGAATATTATGGAAAATATTCGAACTTCATGGCTAGAAGGGATTTAATTTGGCATTGTAGTTTCATTTCCAATCTGGAAGAGGAATATGTGAGAGTTATAAGTACTGAATTCCAGTTCCTACTAGCTATGTTGGTTTCTGTTTAGCAATACTTGGAATCATATTTCATATTGTATCGTTTATTCATAAGACCGGTTATTCATAAGACCGAGAAATTTCCTGAGTGAGGCTGTTTCTTGTAGTTCTCACTCAAATATCAGTTCTTTTACTTTTTTTGGCAGGTATTACGAACTGCATTAAGCAACAGATTAGCTAAAGTTCAGGGATTCTTATTCCGTGCTGCTTTCCTCCGACGTGTACCGACCTTTTTCCGTCTGATTATTGAAAACATTGCACTCTGTTTTTTTCAGTCAACCTTGCATTCTACATCAAAGTTTATAACAGGGACCTTAAGTTTGCGGTTCAGGAAAATATTGACAAAGCTTGTCCATGCACAGTACTTTCAGGTAGTTTTTTGACACCAACTTGGCAGGCAGGATCACTTACATATCTTTCTGTTGGTATTATCTCATCATCTTTGACTCATTTAGCAAATTGATATGTTTTTTATGATCTTCTTTGGTGCACCCTGAATTTATTAATTTTCTAATCACTCCTATATAAAAGAGTATAAACTAATTTATGTATATAAGAGTACTATTAATGCAGAGGCACCATAGTCGTGCGCCTCTCTCATCTACACTGATAGGTCCAAGTTTAGAATTATCATGCCTGTGGTGGTCATAGAAAGTTCTTAAAAAACTGAGCGAAGATTGTTTTTGTTGACTTTATCCTATTTCTCTGTGTACTAGCGGAAAACAATTTTTAAAAGTTAACATGCTATCTCTCCACCTTACGGAGTATCTATTTTGAGGAAAAGCTATACGAGACAGGATGCTTAAGGATCCTTGGCAAAGACGACTTTTAACTTCTTTCTATTATGGGTTGCCTGTGTTCCTTTTGGTCCGATTTCTTTCAAAACAATTTTCATTTGTAACTACTCGTCTTCTGATGAAAATGCCCCCTCCAAAAAGGAGTAGGGAACGCAGTATACAAGGCCCCATGAAATGCATTGTCTTGTTTGGTTTTCAACTTGTTGGTGTTCCTTTGTTGTTTCTTAATCATTTCTCTGGTTTCCAGAATATGATATACTATAAACTATCCCATGTTGATGGTCGGATAAATAATCCAGAACAACGAATTGCAAGTGATATACCAAGGTTTTGTTCGGAGCTAAGTGACCTTGTCCAGGAGGATCTTAACGCAGTAACCGATGGTCTGCTCTATACCTGGCGCCTGTGTTCATATGCTAGCCCAAAATATATCTTTTGGATTTTGGTAACGTCCTCTCTTCAAAATTTTCATACATGCATTAAAGTCATTTGAGTTCTTAAGATGCTTTACTGATTGGATACTGTTTTCATTTATCTTATTGTGGTTTGTGTTTTTGGTCATCACAACCTCGTTTGCTATTTCAGGCCTATGTATTAGGAGCGGGGGCCACGATCAGGAACTTCTCTCCTGCATTTGGGGCCCTAATGTCCAAAGAGCAACAATTGGAAGGGGAGTATCGACAGCTTCACTCAAGGTTAAGAACCCATGCAGAAAGCATAGCATTTTATGGCGGTGAAGCTAGAGAAGAATCCCATATTCAGCAGAAATTTAGGACTCTTGTTCAACATATGAGAGTTGTTCTTCACGACCACTGGTGGTTTGGCATGATACAGGATTTCTTACTGAAGTATCTTGGGGCTACAGTTGCTGTTATCCTGATTATTGAGCCCTTCTTTTCTGGCAATCTAAGACCTGACACCTCAACTATAGGACGAGCAGAGATGTTGAGCAATCTAAGATATCATACCAGCGTTATAATATCGCTATTTCAGTCTTTGGGAACGCTTTCGATAAGTTCAAGAAGGCTTAATCGTCTAAGGTACTGCTTGATTCATGATCTGTGTCGGCATTTTTATAGAACATTTATATATAAAGATAGGATGATCTCGCTGTTTAGATTTACTCCTGTAAGACATGTCATAAGATATCATTATCAAGAGGCTATTTGTTATCCCCACAAGATTCACCATTTTTTTGCAACTCCAGTTAAGTTTGTCTGTTCAATGGCTGCTCCTATGGATTAACATTTTCATGAATTCCTCTGCGGAATAACCATATGAAGAACAGTACATGTTCTGCAAAGCCTTGTTGTATCACGTACAAAAACCAATTTATGGAGTTTAGTTCCTAATTATGGAGCCCTCAGTATGACTTTCTGGTAGCCTGAGTGGCAAACCTCGCTTTTTATACTGGTACTAAGTAGACTCCAAATGTTCTAATGTTGCGATAGTTTTTCCACGTTAGATTCTGTCTAATATCATTAACAGAATACCCTATATTAGCTGCTGCTAAAGTTTGCACTCTGAGAGACTTTGTTGCAAGTTAGCGGCACTCTGCCGCGAACCACGACTAAAAGGTGTCTTTCGATTAAGAACTCTAGTGTTGCAATGCTGAAAATACAGGGTTGTGGTATTGATATCCAAGTGAAATTTTTGTTTAATAGTAAATAAAGATGTTTAAAAGCACATTGTATTGTTAGTTGCAATGTCAACTTTATTTTCCTTTGTGAAATATGCTGCTTGCATACATTAAGCTGATTTATACGGAGAACCCCCCTTTATTTGTTCATATGACATTAATAACTCAACTCCTATTACCTACTGGCAAAGTTTAGACAAGCTTCTTCTGAAGTTGGTTATAATAATCTAATTCTGAAACCTCACATTTTTCTGGAGCTCCCTATAATTTTGTCTAGCATTGAACAGACTGGGTAATCAACTGTCAATGTCACACAGCAATTTTGTCTGTTTGGCACTATGTTGAGCCTTTGTGTTTGGTTTCCTCGAGTTGAAATTTTCTTACGATTAATTTTTTTGAACGACTCAGACTTCCCTGAAACATTGGCATGAAGTGTTAACAAGGCGCTACCTTAGCAGTCTGTATCTCTGAGTTTATCTGCCAAAATCAGTATGCTGTATCCCGTAAACTTGTGAATTATTTTTGGGTGTTGTACATTAGTTGAGAAAACCTATAACTTATACGAACCTTCAAAAACTATTTTTCTCCAACATAATAATAAGAAAACGTTACCTACTGGCTATGGAAGACTTAAATGATACTCAAAACACCACAAGGAAGTCATAAAAAATGTAAATGTAGAATTTACAATAGCATATAGCATGTCTCGCACATTCTGGCATATAAATATAACTTATCAATTGCAGTGGTTATGCGGATCGTATCCATGAACTCATGGTTGTATCTAGAGAGCTAAGCGTGCATGATGTATCTTCTCTGCAACGAAAGGGGAGCAGGAATTATGTCACCGAAGCGAATTACATTGCATTTGATGGTGTGAAGGTATTGAAAACATCATGGGATGTTGCATTTTGCGTTGAGATTATTTGTCTTTTCTATGTTCTTAAAAGTAATATTTCTCCAGGTAGTAACCCCAAGTGGCAATGTGTTGGTGGACGACTTGACTCTTAGGGTTGAATCAGGATCTAATCTTTTGATTACAGGTAGTATTATGTGTGAAGTATATTTTAATTTTGGAATTTCCCCTTATTTCGTACATTTTCGCATCTTTTCATTCTGACTGTGCTTCTCTCTTCGTTTTTTCCCTCCCTATTATATGCGGCCCCAGTGGAGAATAAGAAAATATTTCTTCAGGGATTTCAAGACTAGGTGTCCCTTTTATATTTTTTCTTTCTTGTGGTGGATATTGGTTAGAGTTGAGATGCATTGGAAATAGTAAACAACAAGCACCATTATTTGAAGCATTTAAATTAGTATAAACGGCCTCCTTAGCTTATTAAACTTCTAAGATGAAAATATAGGTAAGATATTATTTACGTGTTTCCAAATGAGTATGAATATTGGCTGTTGGGTGTTCACTGAATTTAGAATGTTCACAAACAAAGCTATCATACATAATTCTTTTATCAATGACTGATGTGCTATGCTGAGAATTGAGAAATGAAATTTTGGATGTATCCTGATTTTTTCTTCCTAGTTTAACGAGTTCTTAGAATATAAGTTGTTTATATGTTGGCTATGCCTTCAGGCCAAGTAATCTTATCCATGCGGTGTGGCACAGGATCAGTTTCTTATGGTATTCCATTCTTTTTCTATCTAAATAAGAAACATCCATATACAAACGGGACACGACGAATCTTAAATAGTAGCACACTGACCAAAGGATGTAGAAATGCAGTTTATGTAGTGCAAAATCGCAGAAATATGAAATCTACTGAGTGGTAGTAACGGGTAATCACCATAGTTATGACTACCGTACCGGAGTGCGTACCGTTTTTTTCATAAGATGGTACGTATTGGTACCGGTACCGTCTCTGTACCTTCTTAACTTTTTCATCAATAATATACATGATGTATCTGCAATATTCATTCATTGACTAACTAACAAAATATAATTATATTTTTTTACTAACAAGATTTTAGAATAAACTGTTTGTCCTATAGAGTTTGAATTACGTTAATTTTCAAATAAAATAAATAGCTTATTTAATTAAATTATCTCCTCTAAGATTATCCCTTCTTTTCAACGATCTCATTGACAAATTCTTTTGTAAGAATAAGTTATTTGTTAAATAATGTCTTCAGGTTCAAGAATAAGTTATTTTTTGTGTGTGCGTGTGCTCGTACACAAGTGTGTAAAACTGTTAATCATATAGATGAAAGAATATGATCAAGACTTTCAGGTATAAAGTAAATCAAAGTTAAGTGAATATTATGAGTAATAAGTTACAGAGGCTTTGATAGGTATAAAAGAACTTAAAATATTTTTTCTATTTAGTCTTTATGTGGTCAATTTACAAAATTTGTTACTTTTATTTTTTTTTAAGAAACCGGTACAAAATAAAATATCTCAGCCGGTAGAGGGCCGATACGTAATTTTCTGCCGATATCACCCGTACCGGCCTATACAACCGGTACAGAGCGGTATTTTGACCGGTACAAAATGTAAGGAGTACCGTACCAGTAGAAGGTAAAAACGGTACGTACCGGCCGGTACGACCGGTACCGGTATGGTATTGATAACTATGGTAATCACCCATGTCTAATAAGCAAAGAAAATTTAACAAAAACTGAGCCACGGGATGAAGACGTTCATGTGTTTGTGCTTGTAAGCATGTAGTATAATCCTGAATATCCAACACCCCCCCTGCCCCCCTTCTTCTATTAACAGAATTCTTTTGCAATTATTTAATTTAGAACATTTACATACCTATTCTAAAATCTCTCTCTCTCTCTCCCGCGCGCCTGCGAGATAACTGAGATCATACTTCAATTTTACCTCAATTGAAATTATGGGTACTCCAAAACATATGGAGAGCCCTATACCTTGAAATTTATTAACCTCTGGATGTATAAGAGACAAAGACACTTTTATTAAACCCTTCTTAAGCCAGTTGCAAAGGGAAACTGAGCCCCGGGACTATGCCGATTGATTGGTTAGAACTTTGGTGCAGTTTATCGGTCACATCCTGTAAACCAGAGCCCTTTAAGAAATAAGTGCCATTTGGTGGAGCTGTTAATCGGCCACCTATGAAGCACGGGTGCGGATACGCGGATACACGATTTTTGAAAATTTTAAGATACGGGTGTGGGGATACGACTAACTTTATATATATATATATATATATATATATATATATATATATATATATATATGGATCGTGATCCATTGCTAGCGCTAGCAGCGCTAGCACCGTCCGCTATATAATGTAGCGGACGGTAAGTTATCGTCCGCTACATTATGTAGCGGACGGGAAAACAGTGCTAGCAACAGTGCTAGCGCTAGCAATGGATCACGATCCTATATATATATATATATATATATATATATATATATATATATATATATAACCATGTACACTTAGTATTGAATTTTTAAACATATTAAATCTTATGTCGATAAAAGTAAATCCTATTTTTGTAAAATCACATCTAAGTTTGTGTAAAAAATTATACAAAGCCAATAAGTAATACAAAACAAATAAGTAAAATTTTGCCCAAAATATTAGCAAGCCAGCACTTAAGAGAAACACAAACCAATTAATTTTGGAGTCAAACGAAGCCTCAAAATAGGAAGTCTCTATGTATTACTCCATATCTCGTGTGTGAAAACTAGAGTGAGAGATATTGGAAAATGAATCAACAAAAAGACAGGTGTGTTGAAGCGGCGACTTAGTGGCGCACATGAGCCCAAGAGTGAAGGAGGGGACTAGAGAGAGGGAGAGGGGGGGGGGGGGAGAGACTTATGGCGACTTAGCGGCGGATGTGGATCTCTACGCCGGCGGTTAACCTTGATAACTTCATCTGTCGCCGTGCATGTGGATCTCTACGCTAAAGAGTCAAGGTGGGGACTGGAGAGAGGGAGAGAGGGGGAGAGAGAGAGAGACGGCGACTTAGCGGCACATGTGGATCCCTACACCGGCGATTAACCTTGATAACTAACTTCTGTCCCCGTGCATGTGGATCTCTACGCCGGCAGTTAACCTTGATAACTTACATCTATTGCCTCTCTCTCCCTCCCTTCCTCCCTACCTCTCCCCCCTCTTTACATATCTGCCGGAGGTGAGGGCCAATCGTCGAGGGTGGTCGTCGGAGTCGCAGTAGTCACCTCGTAGCTGCTGCCTAATGCCACTGTTGCTGCTCTCTCTCTCTCTCTCGGTCCCTCCACTCTTCCAGATCTGCCAGTTAATTAGGTTTGCGTAAGTTTTTTATTTATGTTTTGACCCTGAAAACTTCTGTTCTACATCTTGACCCCCGAAAATTTCATTCTTTAAGTGTCGGATCCGCACTCGACCAGTGTCTGATCCGTACCCGATATTTAGGAAATAAAAGAAATGAACAAGAATATCGGACACGTACCCGATACGTATCCACTCCGCACCCGACCCTGGTGCTTCACCTAGTTTGAAGCACCCGTGCTTCATAGTCGGCCACATTCTATAAACCAGAGCCTTTTATGAAATCAATGCCATCCTGTGGACCTGTGTGTTCGATATAACAGGGTAAGTAAATTATTGCTAAACCTTATATTAGATGCAATCAAGGGTTTCACTTTTGACCTCCAAAGTTGTTGCAAGGTTGTGCAGCTTTTTTATTTTTTGGCTTTTTGAAATGGGTAATTCCAATTGATGCGGAACATCTTTGCCAAGCTCCTCAAGGCTTTTGGATACCGGTAGTTTAAAAGTATAGCTCCCACTTTTTGGTCATTCACTTATGGGTCTGGTATTTGGTAAGATAAGCATTACTCTTTTGAATGTAAATGTTTGCAAATAGTACGTGCATAAAACTATACGCATATACATAAATACGTATACAAACACACATGCACACACATAGACACAAATATATATATATATATATATATATATATATATATATATATATACTCTGAAGCACGGACACCTCTCCTAAGTGGAGGTATGGTGTCCTAAACGGACGGACACCCCGACACCCTCTCGACACCGCCTGACACGTGTCGGACACGGCTCATCGGTGTCGGAATTATTTTTATTTTTTTTTAATTTCCGACATCGTGTCAGACACGGCGTGGAGCAGTGTCTTACCGTTTGGGGCCAATTTCAACGGATCTGGTGTTGCCGAAGCTAGTTGACGGAGATACCGAAACCGAAGCCAACGGATCTGGGCTACAGTCGCCGAAGGAAGAGAAGCTAGCCGCTGTCGCCGTCGCCCGTCGTCATCGCCAGAGGTCTCGCCATCGTCGCTGGACTCCTCCGCCGCCGTTGCTGACCCAAAGGTTGCTGCGGTGCTGGCGCTTCTTTCCGTCATCCCTCCCGTCCTTCTCTTTTTTTCTTTTCTCCCTTTTCTTCTCCCGTTTCTGTCCTTCTCTTTTTTTTCTCCCTTTTGTCCTCTGTTTCTGTCCTCTCTTTTTTCTTTTCTCTTTTGTCCTCTTATTTATGTCCTTTTCCTTTTCTTCCTTTGTCCTCCCATTTCTTTCTTTTCTTTTTTTTTCTTTTCTCCCTTTGTTGTTGCATTTTCAGTATATTAACTAAACAAATATTAATCAAATAAATTATAACTTATAGTTTTTCATTATTATTTGTTATTTTAAATTGTGAAATATATTTGATATTTATTAAATATATTTATATAATATAAAATATATTTAAAAAATAGCGGTGTCCAAAATCTGATTTTTTGGAAATTACAGTGTCCGGTGTCGGTGTCGGACATCGACACCGTGTCCGTGCTACCTAGTATATATATATATATATATATATATATATATATAAAATCCATTGCTAGCACTAGTAGGTTGCTAGCGCAATAGCGGACTGTATTTCACCGTTCGCTACATAATGTAGCGGACGACAAAAAAAATGACCGTCCCAGCTCCCGATCTGGCCGTCCACGCACAGATGTGGACGGCCAGATCGCGCTAGTGAAATTGGTTAACTTGCTAGCGCTAGCATTGGATCACAACCCACATATATATATATATATTTACATATATATGGGTCGTGATCCATTGCTAGCGCTAGCACAATAGTGGACGGTATTTCACCGTCTGTTACATAATGTAGCGGACAACAAAAAAAATGACCGTCCCAGCTCCCGATCTGGCTGTTCACATCTGAGCGTGGACTGCCAGTTCGCGCTAACAAAATTGGTTAACTTAGTGCTAGCAATGGATCATGCCCTATATATATATATATATATATATATATATATATATATATATATATATATATATATATATATATATATATGGGCTAATTACACCTATGTTCCTGAGGTTTGGGGGTAATTACACTCGAGGACACAGTTTCAAAATGTAACACTTATGTCCGTTGACAAACGAAACCCTAAAAATTCTAACGGTTTTAACAAAATGACTTTATTGCCCTTATGTTAGAAAGTTATTTTTTTAAAATGCCATTGTCTCTTTTTAGAAAAGAAAAATCCTAAATTTTTCTCTCTCTTACCCCACCCTTTCCCCATCCACTTCGCCGCCACCCACACCCCTGCCCTTCGCAGCCCCCCAGCCCTCCCTCCCCCGGTCACCCCCCACCCACCCCGTCTGCCTCCGCCCTTCGCCATCCCTACAATCACTGACCCCATCCCCGTCACCGCAACACCCTCCCCTTCCCCGGCCACTGCACCACCCTCCCCCTCCCCCGTCGCCGCACAGCTTTTTCTCCTCTACTCGAGTCGGATGCCGATCATCGCTCAAAGACCGCCGTCGCCCAAGAAATGACGACGACCACTCCGTTGAATTGAATTGAAATGGGGTTTAGATTGAGAAAGGGCTGCCGGCGGTGTCTCAACGGCGTGGGCTTGCCAAGGGGCTTGCCAGCGGCATATCAGCGGTGTGGGTTTGCCAAAGGGTTTGCCGGCGTGGTGGGGTGATTTTGCCAAGGGGCTTACCGGCGTGGTGGGGTGGGGCGAGTCTGCCGAATGGTGGGCCGAGAGAGGCTGCCGGCGGCGTGGGGTGAGGGAGGAGGCTTGGGCTGCCGGCGGCGAGATCAGATCTGGAGATAGAAACCCTAATTTGAAAATTAGGGTTTTGAAACCCTAATTTGAAAATTAGGTTCTTAATTTCAGGGTTTGATAAGCCTAATTTTCAAATTAGGTTTTAAAACCCTAATTTTAAAAAATTAGGGTTTGATATCCTAATTTAAAAATTAAAAATTATAATTATTCACGATATACTGTACAGGGCTTAGTTGCACAAAGCGGGGGCGGGGGCGGGGAAATGTAAGCACCAAGAAGAATCTGAGGTTGGGAGCGGCTTGAATAAATAAATGCGTAAAGAGTATTATCATTTGTTTAGCATAGTTTACATAGATAGCAACAGATAAGGAGACTTTAAGGACTTGAAGGAAGAGAGAAACAATGAATTGAGTTGAAAAGAGCTTGATTTTCATGTATTCCATCACTTGTTCCATGCATCTCTATCCAACTAGCGGGATCGAGTTCCCATCTTAGCTTGGGACGAGATCCCATGGAGCTCCTAACTTGGGATCGCAAAAGCGAGTTTCCGAGAGAGAAACGTCACCATATTAGGAGTTTCCTGCAACTAAGGTACAGGGACATTATTGCCATTTTCAAAATACGTAATGACGAAAATTACACTTTTTGGACGGAATCCTAACGGTTGGATAAAAGTGTTACTTTTTAAACTTTTTTTGGTCACGTATGTTACATTTTGAAACTGTGTCCTCGCATGTAATTACCCCCAAACCTCAGGGACATGTGTAATTAGCCCTATATATATATAGGGCGGATCCCTATCGATCGGTGGAGAAATTCTTATTTCTCCAACTGTCATCCGCTATGTGGAAGGCCCAGATACTATCTTTTTTACAAAATCTTGCCTAACGGCCAGCCACGAAGACTAGCAGTTACCAACCTATCCGCCCCTTTCTTCCCTCTTCACCCTGCCCGTCTCTGTCTTCCCCCTGCCCCGTCTCTCTTTTCCCCGTTTTCTCCATCACCCCACCACCGAGCCACCAAACACACGGCTAACACCACCGTATCCGGAAAAAACCCTCACCACCAATTTGTTCGCACTTCAGCGGCGAAAAATCAACATTAAACCACGACAACTTGATCACACATGAACACCGTGAACACCTCACACCACCTTAAATATCAATGGGAACAACAAACCACCATTAAAATTCCACTGTCAAAGTATACCGTCTTCACTGTCCACCGCCATATACAACACCAATGCCGCTGCCGTCGAGTGGCCACTCTTACCATGACTCTAATATTTCCAACACCACCATCCACTAAGGCCAAAACAAACCACTGTATTTATACAACTGAATTTACAAACTCCTATCTTTGAATATTGAAATCATAAATTAAAATTGGTAAATAAGAACTAAAATTTTCAAATTGCTCATCATCATTGAATAGATGATGGTTGTGAGTACGTCGGTATATGGTGGTTGGCCGTGACTATTGGCTGTGGGTAAGAGGTGCTTGGCGACGATGGTGGTTTACTGGGGGCATTGGTTGGTCGTCGTGGGTATAGTGGTGGCCAGCTGTGAGACTATGGTGGTGGCTGAGGGACAATGGTCTTGAATGGCATACTGGTGGTTGGCTGCCTCAGTAAATGTTGGTGGGAGGCAGATAAGAGAGAATAGAAGAGAAGGATAGAAAAGAGTAGGGATGCAACTTGGGCGGGCTGGATGGCCAAAAGGGTCAGACCATGCCCAACCCACTTTTCAAAAGTCGTGCTCATGTCCAGCCTAGCCCATCTACGGGCCTAATAATATCTGTCCACGTCGAGCCCATGAAAATTTCGGTGGACACGGGCTGGACATGGGGCGCTCACATTGTCCATGGTTACGAATTACGTTTTCTTACAACGATTTTGAAACATATCATTGACCATCTAACTCTACAATTTCGTCATGATAATGAAAAGTACATTAAAGTTTCAAAATGAACTTATATAAGAATGAAAACACATATTTGGAACAAAATGAGAGAAAAAGGCTAAAAGAAATAATATATATATGTATATAATATTTATATTATATAATAGCTAGACGGGCTGGTTATCTCACGGACTGGGCGGGCTTGTAGAAACCTTTGCCCGTGATGGCCCCAAATTTTTGAGTCCACTCACCACAGTCACTATAAAAGTAAGTCTATTCCTATATTTCTGTGGGCTGACACGGATTGTCCACGGGTTGCCCGGCCCAAGTTGCACCCCTAAAAAGAGAAGAGAAAGTAGAATACAGAAGGCCACATTGGAAAATAGGCTGACCACTACTCTTTGAGGCAGTTAAGCATGGGGGGCTTAAGAAAAAGAAAAAAGGAGTCACAGCCGTCCACGCGGTGACGTGGACGACCGGATGAAAGTTGGAGAAATAAGGATTTCTCCACCTGTAGATAGGGATCGGCCCCCTTTATACCCCCCACCCACCAAAACACACACACGCACACACGTATTCTTATAGATGAGCTCATTTCCATCCCACCCCATCTTGGACCATCCGCCCCCGCCACATGGACAATTTAAGATTCCATTTTTGAAATTTCAAAAGACAGTGCGGACTTGGTGGCAATTTTTGTAACTATGGATGGTGCACCACATTATCTAGCACACTTTATGGAATAAATTTAATGTTCTAATCGTTTCCCCACTATACAAACTCAACCCTTCCATTCTCTTCTCTTCGTCACCAGTTCTTTTACAAAGTCAAACCAATAATCTAATCACACACATAGCACACACCACTCCCACCCATCTGGCTTGTTTTCTTTAGTTTCTAACCCATCCTAAATTCTCATCGGCTTCTAATCCATCTCCAATCTTCAATACCAGTTACACCATCTCAAATTCTTTATAGCCCACATAGGTCTTCTTGAAATCGACTTTCACCACTGCCACACCACCTTTACAACCACAGTCATGTTCCTACCAGTCACCATCACAACCATCACAATATACCCACTGTCCACTATTACAACACCACATACTTGCCGGCCACCATCATATTAGTTATCATATACTGACCGTCACTTGCGCCGTAGTAATCCAATCTAATGGCTATTAGGAATTTATGATGAAATAAATTTCAGAGATGGAAAAGCATATAAGCGGGAAATTGATGCAGATTGGGAGTAGGATCGGGTAGATTTAGCTCAAGCATGTCAAGCTCTATCCCGCTAGATCGGGCTTTGCCACCGTCTGCCATGATGAGCTTGTCTTGCCATATCGGTCCCAAAGTTAGGCCACTGATTTTTGCTGTCTACTCACCGCGGAATCCATATGATTTCGATGGTTGGGGACATCAGTTGTGGTTGATAATGGTAGTGGTTGGAAATTTGGGAGAGTCAGTGGATCGGCGGATAGTGGTGGTGGGCTTGGTAGTATCCCTGGTATTTTCGAGGTCGTGGGATGATCTATGGAGGGAAGGAGGGTGGGGTGGGTGGGTGGGGGAGGGGAGCGAACAATGAGCCAGATTAATCTGTTGCATTAACTTTTGGTGTTTTACGTAAAGCATCTTGGACCATCCAAGTGGTGGGGGTGGACTGTAACGCCTATAACTAATTGCACCTCAATTGTCAAGTTCATCCAAGATACTGGACCGGATTCGATACACCTTGTTACTGGTTAGCGAAGTCCTACGTCATCAAAACCAGAGGTTGATTCATAATATCGGTTCTGACCTCTATTAGGTAGAGGTGCCCCCCTCTACAATCACAAAACCTCTACACATTAAATTTCCCATCCTAGCGGTTATTTGGTCAGGTCTTTTCAATACTAGGAAAAAAAATCCCTGCTCATCTTATACAAACCTATTAGAATTTCATCTATTAGGGACGTCTCGCCCTCCGTACTATCTCCACTTCCAGTGCTCCGAATGCAGACCATACTAATACAATGTACACTTATCAAGATTATTCTAACACGTGGGTGGCTAAAGAGCAACATAATTACAATCAAGGCATACTTCTTACTCTACCACCATCCTACCCCACTCTCGTTAACCAGAATACAGATTCATATTACCTACACTCTGTGGTTCTCTGCCTACAGAATCATATACTTATACACCTAAACCACAAGACCAAACCGCTTTGATACTAACTCAAATTCTTCAAATACAAACTTACAAAACTGCTTAAACTTGGTCTATGAAAACCTAGGTTTTTAGAAACTCAAGACCTTATAGAACAAGGTGACAGTTCCGACCCACGCAGGGGTCTCACATTATTGTAGTGGTGAGCTTATCGGAACCTCACACAGACTCTAACCTGTTCCCGAACTTGCTACAGTTTATCATCACCTGCAGAAGGGAATCAAACGAATGGTGAGCTTTTAAGAGCTCAGTAAAGTCGTATAAGAACTACCAACGAGATTACAAAATGATTCCAGAGAATCCAACTGACAATGATTTTTGAATACTTCAACGAACTGAACAGCTCAATGATTTTCAAAATGATCGAAATTCATCATAAATAAATTCCATAATAGACAAATACCATCACAATGGGTTCCAAAATGATTATCTTTAAAGCCATCATTTTAAAATACGATGATGGTTTTTTAAAAGATTTCAAAACGTACATAGATCATCTGAGACAGTTTTTTTTTTCCAAAATATACTGAAATTTTCAAGGGATATTAACCCAAGCATAGTTATGATTACCGTACCGGAGTGCGTACCGTTTTTTTCATAAGATGGTACGTAACTGGTACCTTAACTTTTTCATCAATAGTATACATGATGCATCTGCAATATTCATTCATTGATTAACTAACAAAACATAAATATATTTTTTTACTAACAACATTCTAGGATAAACTGTTTGTCCTATAGAGTTTGAATTACGTTAATTTTCAAATAAAATAAATAGCTTATTCAATTAAATTATCTCCTCTAAGATTATCCCTTCTTTTCAACGATCTCATTAGCAAATTCTTATGTAAGAATAAGTTATTTATTAAATAATGTCTTCAGGTTCAAGAATAAGTTATTTTTTGTGTGCGTGTGCTCGCGCACAAGTGTGTAAAACAATTAATCATATAGATGAAAGAATATGATCAAGACTTTTAGGTATAAAGTAAATCAAAGTTAAGTGAATATTATGAGTAATAAGTTACAGAGGCTTTGATAGGTATAAAAGAACTTAAAATATTTTTTCTATTTAGTCTTTATGTGGTCAATTTACAAAATTTGTTACTTTTATTTGTTTTAAGAAACTGGTACAAAATAGAATATCTCGGCCGATAGAGGGCCGGTACGTAATTTTCGGCCGATATTACCTGTACCGGTCGGTACAACCGGTACAGAGCGGTACTTTGACCGGTACAAAATGTAAGGAGTACCGTACCAGTAGAAGATAAAAATGGTACGTACCGGCCGGTACGATCGGTACCGGTACGGTATTGATAACTATGAACCCAAGTACAAATCATGGTACATATGGTGCGAACAAATTCAAAAATCAATGTTGATCCTGGGCGGTTACAATGCCACTCAGGCAAAGTTGGTTGAGTACACATGCATGATGTACTAAAATACTAGTCCACTTGGGTACTAGCTTGCTTTTCCTGCAGGATTCAAACCAGCCTTATTACGCCCTCCCACAAAACGGAAACCTGGGTCAACACGGAAAAATCATTAATATCAATGAGCTTTAACATAAGCTCAATCACCGAAATCATTTCGAATTTTAATAACAATAATCATACTTATATAAGTCAACATTCGGAATTTTTAGAAGAAATCGGAATTTTCAGAGGAAAAATCACAAATAAACAGCAAAAACGTTTGCGAATAATTATCGAATTTAAGCACAACAATTTGAAAGAACGGATACAAACAATTATCAAATTTATTCAGCATGCAATAACAGGCGAGCATCACAATATTTTCAAATAATCGATCCAAGTTTAATATTAGGGTTTTCTGTCAATAACATTCTGATATCGATACATAATTCAGAATTCGACATTAGTTGTAAATAAATCAAAGGAGTACTCACGAGTACGAGTTATCAAAATAAGGGTTCGGACGAAAGTCCTTACCCAGGGTTTAGATAGAATCCCTTTTCTGGATCCGTAGCTAAATTATCTAACCGGAAGTTTTTAACGTTAACTTAAACGGAATAATCGAAACATTAGAACACAGGCTATAGCAAAATATTATAACTTAATACAGATTCACGCGTACTCCCAAAATGAAACTCCCTTCACCCGATATGTAAAATTACCAAAACGCCCCTAGGGTGTAAAAATTATCAAAATGCCCCTCTTGGACTTAAATTACCAAAATGGTCTTTTTGCAAGTTAGAATCACTGTAATAACCTTACTGTATGCAAATTTACTCAAAAATATCCTTTATGGGTAAAATTACCAAAATACCCCTCGGGGCGTTCAGCACCGGAAAAATCCCAAAAATATCTGCAAATGCTATTTCAAGCATCCTGATATCATTTATGGACCAAAAATATCTGCAAATGGTATTTTAAGCATCCTGATATCATTTATGGACTAAAAAATATTTAAAAAAATTTTCGCCCAAAAATCCAAAATCGGTGTTCGGATCGAGCGCTAAATGGCCTGTTTCATACACCTACTTCATCTTCAACCTCGAGCAGAGACCCATACCAACCACCCACCCACACACACTACTCCAACAGCTCACTAACACATTCTACTCACACATAATCCCATCGAATCATGCGTAACACTCACTAACACACATCCTTTACACATATATTCACACAATTATACAGACAACACCCTCGAAGAACACACACACACACACACACACACCGTCACCAACACCCATTGAAACGCACACAAGCTCACACACAACCCCTCCTCGGGCACACTCAAGCTACTCATAATCTCACCCAATTCAATTCTTACATAACAGTAATCCTTCCGAAGACAATATCACATCAAAATCATTCACCGTCCACCTCCTGCGCATGAAGAACACACATATGCGGTATACCCACATGCTCACTCACAGTGTTAAACACACACACACACACAGGGCTGAGATTATATCTAAATTGACACAGGTAAATTATAAACTAATTAAGAATCACCTTGAGAAGATTTGCCCGAAACCCCTCTCTGTTCCTTCTTCCTGTTTCCTTTTTTTTCCCCTCTGTTTTTCTTGTTTCTTTTCTCCCCTGTTTCTTGTTCTCTGTCTTGGTTTCTTTCTTTCCCGAAAGGGAAAGGTTTCCCTTTTTGTTTTTTTTTCCCTTCATTATCTTCCACCCGAGACATCCATTATCGACATATCCCATATTTTAACATGTAACTAGCTTAGTCATTGTAACAAGGAGGAGGTGGCAAGACACTAAAAACATGGTTTTTAAATTGTTTTTATAAAATTACACAAATGCCCCTAAACTTTACATATTTATAAAAACACCCTAAACTTTTAAAAATTACGCTTAAGCCCCAAAACTCGTCTAACTATTCTTAATTCAATTAGACATCACTGAAAATATATATACTAGCATTCATTTTATCATCGTTAAAATCATAATTCACGTTTATGCCCCGAAAGTTTTCCAAAATTACAAAAATGCCCCTAAAAATTCAGAATTTATATTTTGTCCCACAATTATTTTAAGCGTCGATACTCTACTAGTACTCGAGCAAAATTATCGCCCGTTTATTTTTTTTTTGGAGCCCGGATGGTTATTTAACCGGCTTCCGAAGTTTGGGGTATTACATGGACGGTCCGAAATGAGTTGGGATATAGGGGTGCTTTCTAGCGTTAGATAGGGATGCAATTGTATAATAGATGTGTGTGTGTGTAAACATGTTGGTAGACTACCATGAACTTGTCGTCCTTAAAGATAGGGTACTTGGGTTTGGAGAAAGACTAAAGGGATTTATTTTGTGCTTACGGGAGAGACTCAAATCTACTCTTCGCTTAGATTACTTCTCTTGCTAAAGACAATGACAACCCTTATCCCCTGCCCTATCACTTGAGGGCGGTCTCATGTCTAACTTTCTAGTAGACCAAAGGGGGCACCTATTACATTACGCAAGTCTAAAACTTCAGCTTGTTGTTAATGGAAATATAAGAGCCCTTGATACTCATTTTTCCCAATTGGGATGGAGATTCAGGTGTCCAGTGTGTTAGGATTCTCCATGATTTAGCGGTGTTAGGAAATGTACTACCATGATGAAACTTTCTCTGATGCTTTTGCACTTCAATACCTATGAAGGGCATTTAATTCATGTAGTACCGAATACATTATACTGAAGATCTATCCGTAATGAATTGTAATACATAAATTGGTATGTATTTACCATCTTAGAGAATGACTATTCCCATTAATCACTTATATTATCCTTATTTATTACAATGACATGAAGTAATATCACTTATCTATCTCCTTTGGTGCCTTTCTAAGGAAGTTTTAATTTCAAGAAAATAAATAAGTGCTATTCCTTATTACGGGGGTCACTATCTCTTATTCTGTCTATAGAACATATATATGTCTTAATGTCATTGCTGGATTGCTGTATGGTCTGGGTTTAATTATATGGTCAAGATTGTGTTGTTTACATGTTGCCAAGTGTCTAGGAAGCGGCAGCAAAGCCGGCAAACTGTTCAATGTTGAGAGTCTAAACTCAAGATTCACATGCATGGATGTGTTTTGAAAGAGGGAACAACGTCTAAGTACAAGACCTGTAGGAGCTGTTCCTTTCTCTACTTAGCTTTCGGCGTATCATGGGATTGAATGGGTTTATCTGAACATAGGGTCCAATCCAATGTACTATGCTTGGTTGCAATATGAATGTTAATAAGAAAACGAGGATATACGCTACGTAGAAAATACAAATAAGAAATGAATGATTTCTTTGTTCATAGTCAGTTTGTAGCTTCTTATAGATTGTAGATTATTAGGCTTCATATATCGTGGTAGGTTTCCTGGATGCATTTTCAATCCGTGATATTGTATTTTGTTCAATTTGACAAAAACTTAGTTTTGTGTTCAATGTAACACAAACCTTGATGTGTGATTAAACAGTGCCATAGTGATGATGTGTTTTTGTAGTACCAATAAAGTAAATAATGGTAAGAAATTCTTATAGCTTTTCGTTGGTGGTCATCTTGTTTATGCCTCATTCCAGCGTTCTCTATTGTTTGTTTATTTTGGTCTCATGGGACTCTGCTGCTGTATAGTTAATGTAATTCTTGATAGATGCCAAAAACATGATTTCGTAGACATGTGGTTTGCTTAGATGAATATTGATTAGGTCTGATGTAATCTCTATGAAGGTCCAAATGGTAGCGGCAAGAGCTCACTTTTCCGAGTTTTAGGAGGCCTTTGGCCACTAGTGTCTGGGCATATTGTGAAACCTGGGATTGGTTCTGATCTCAATAAGGAAATCTTCTATGTGCCGCAAAGGCCATATACAGCTGTAGGAACACTACGCGACCAGTTAATCTATCCTCTCACTGCAGACCAAGAGGTTGAACCTCTCACACGTAGTGGAATGGTCGAGCTATTGAAAAATGTAAGATTACGACGACATCATGTTTAACTTAGTCTCTTCTCGAGTACATAATTTTTCCTCTCATCTCCATGGGCATGACTCTACGGGAATTCTTACTTCTTACCCAGGTTGACCTTGAATATCTGTTAGACCGTTACCCACCTGAAAAGGAGATAAACTGGGGTGATGAATTGTCTCTCGGTGAGCAACAGAGATTGGGAATGGCAAGACTCTTTTACCATAAACCAAAATTTGCTATTCTTGATGAATGTACCAGTGCCGTGACAACTGATATGGAAGAACGCTTCTGTGCTAAAGTCAGAGCCATGGGAACATCTTGCATCACAATATCCCACCGCCCTGCACTGGTTGCATTTCATGATGTAGTCTTGTCCTTGGATGGTGAAGGAGGCTGGAGTGTTCATTACAAGAGGTTGGAAATTTTCAGTTTGGAAGGTTACCTGTCCTCCTTCGCGTTTAGTTGCACGTCATGTGTTTATTGCAGTTTCATATAATTTACAGGGAAGATTCTCCAGTTCTTACTGTTATTGAAGGCGAGTCTGATGCGTTGAAGCTTTCCGAAACAGTCCGTCAAAATGATGCTATGACAGTGCAACGTGCATTTGCAAACTCAAAAGCAAGTCTGAAATTCTCATTTTTTTTCTCATAGCAATTTTCTCTTATTGTTGAACCTACCTTGACACCTAAACCTCGTTGCTGATCTTAGGACACTTCATTCTCAAATTCAAAGGCTCAATCATATTTTTCAGAGTTAATAGCAGCATCTCCACCGTTGGAGAATGACGTTGACTTGCCTGTCATTGCGCAACTGCAAATAGTTCCGAGGCTGCTGCCTTTGAGGGTAGCTGCCATGTTTAAAGTACTGGTAAGTGTCTTTCAGCTGTAAAAATATTTGATTCTTCTTTCCTGGATAATATTATGCAGTATTGAAGTGTGGCTAGTTCATATTCCATATCTGCCATTCGTTAAACCTTTTTGAATAAGTCGTACAATCCTGCATAACCCTGTTTGCTTAGTTTTTAGCATTTGAATGGAGGTTCCAAGCCGGTTTATTTAGTTTAATTTTCCCGAAGACCCCAGCACAAGTCGAAGCCAAACGCTTAATTGGGAGATACTCAGGCAAACGAAACACATGAAGTGTTCAGAGAAACTCTCACCATCTCTATAATATAGTTCTGAATAGGGGTTACAACTGTGTTTACCTACAAACAGACCAACACTTAGAGCTGAATAAAAAAATCCGTAATATCCCTAGAATATCTAAGCACAAATCTATTTGGAATCTGTTGTTTCCGCCTCTTCCAACTTCATCGTTCTCCCATCATTTTTACCTGGACCACTAGAGCAGGGAAATAACTCATGTTATGTTTCTGTCTGAACATTTAAATCTGAACATCAACCTAGGATTTTTTTGAAAAACCGAACAACAGTAGCGGCAGCATAAAAGAAAATGTTGGGACACATAATGCAGCAACAGCAGCGGCAAACCGACGACGCTGTTGCTGCAATCAAACACTGAAGATGTGCTATTTTTTCTGGCTATGGCAATCTGATGCTGATGGTAAAATGCTGACAACGATCTTTTATAGAATCTGTTAATGTTACAATGAGCCCTATGCAGTATACTGTTTATATGGAAGAAGTCTAAAACCCTAATTTATAGCTAAATACTAAAACGCCCCAAAATCATGCAACGTACCTAAATAACAAAGCTATCAAAAATTTGGTGTTTCTGCCTCTTCCAATTGCATCATACCATCGTATGCGGGAAAAAAATAGCCGTGAGGCTGTCTACTCAAGTCTTCCTCCCCAATAAAAAGCTATAAAAAATAAAGAAGGATGAAAATTCTCTTCTTATTGGTTGATTCCACCAGCTACAGATCCATTCCAATTGACTACTTTCGAGCACCACCTGCTAAGCCCTACATCTGGTTTCCTTCAGCTGCAAGCAGAAAAGGGGAGACCACAAATTAGAATCAGGTTAAAAATACATGCGGGGAACTTCTACTTCTGACCACTTAGTTAGCAGAGATAATGAAAACGTGGGCTTCCATTCAGGTGTTAAATGGTCCTACTATAACAATTTCTGTGTGTGAAGTTTAAGTTTTCACTGATGAAGGTTATGTGGTCGTCTGGTTGCCATTCTCAATCTTGTAATCCTTAATGGAGACTGCCATTTCACGTATATGGTTAATACGTATTTTCCTACCAATATATGTTAGAACCGCCAGTTCAGTAACAAGCTCTACTTGCTATTAACTTGTATCTTGCCTGGATAATTGTTTGCTCACCAAACCACCCACCTCCAGTTCTCTAGCTGTGTCAAAATTTGAATGTTTGTTGGTATGCCAATCTCTCTGTTGTGCTTTCAATTTATCAGTGATTACACTGCAAACGTCCACTATAGATTTGACTTTACCCTATGGAAGTACCACGACTTACAATTGCGCATGTGTTTCCTGACACTCATCATTAAGATCTCTCGTTGACCTTATTGCTGCTTGCTTTAGGTACCCACAGTGCTTGATAAACAGGGTGCACAACTCCTTGCAGTTGCTGTACTTGTCGTCTCCAGAACTTGGATATCGGATCGAATTGCATCTTTAAATGGTACTACCTCTGTTTGTGTTTTGTGCATGCCTGGTATAGGTATATTGGTTTATTTACCTGACTTTGATTGTCCAAGAATATGCCTAGAAAAATGGCTGCTCAGAGCACAAGGCTTCCCCAATTGCGGGGTCTGGGGAGGATTCATGTGCACAACCTTTCCCCCACTTTAGTGAAGAGGTTGTTTGAGAGTATCGAACACGTGACCTCCATGTCTGAACGGAGCAATCTTAGATATCGCGCCAAGGCTTACGCCCCCGAGAATATACCTAAAGATCTGTTGAGATTAGCAGACATGAAAGTTAGGTTCCAAAGCAATTTGCCTAATTTGAACTCTATCTTTACTTCTACTCATCTTCTAGCTGCAATACAAGTGCAATAAGGGGGATTAGCATATATGTGGAAGTTAGGTTTTAAAGTGATTTGCCTAATTTGGACTCTCTCCTTACTTGGACTCATCTTCTAGCTGCCATTCAAGTCTAATAATGCTTAGCATATAAACTGAGAGTCCTTCGTACATCCAAAATGGTGTTAAAGTATAGACACGGTATTCTGCAATCAAGAACGCCTATTATCATGGTTGATGCGACCAAAAGTAAGCTTTAGAAAACCAGTTCTGCAGAGAGTAAATAACCTTTTTTGTTTTTAGTAAAGTTTAAGCTTAGTGGGATCTGAAAGATTTGGAAATTCAGTGCGACCAAACAGAGGTCAAATCTCCTACCAACATAATACGAATGAAATCCCATTCAGTAAAGATCATACTCTAAGCACCACAGCTTGCACCCTAGATGATCTAGACCACTGCCAACAGAATTAAGATGCTGTCGAAGTCAGATTCTAACTTCAGGCCGAACAGCTAAAATGACCTCATGTGGGGATCAGAAGTGATGCTGAAAAAGGCTGAAGTTGCGTTCCAAGCAAAGGTGATGGATCAATGCAGGAAAACCAAGTTTTGAATCATTTATTCTTGCTATGCTACCTAAACCATTTTACTTCCTCAGTCCCAGGCTCCGAATCACGCATAAAATCTAGCAGACCGACTAACCACTTTGCACCATACCAACTGAGAGGAGCTACAATCATAAAATAGATGAAGAATAATCTCGGTACCTGAGTAACGTAAAGGGCATGTGCTGATCCAACAACTCCCCACTGCAACAAGCTACTTAAAACCATTAAGAGACCCTTGACTTGGTCATATTAGAAATGCATGCTTGGTGAGTGTGTAATGACCATCTTTTGCCAAATTGATCCAACTCTTGCCAAGGTTGTTCTTCTAGGATGGTACTTAATAGAATTTAATCATGGAACTATGAGGATTATGAACTTTTAAATGGCTCCCATGAAGATCTTTTTACACACACTATTATCTCCTCATATGCATTTGATGATTAATCATAAGGACGTGGTGGATATTCTTTACCATTTTTTTAAAAATCTTTTCCTAGAGATGAATTAAGAGATTGCGGTCATATCCAACTAGAAAAGCCCAGTTAGTCTCACTTAGAGGCCATTTGGAATTGATTCTAAAAAGCATAATTCTGCTTAAATCTTAATCAATTTTTAAAATCAGATTTAATCTACTTTAAATAGAATCACTTTACTGTTTGGCAAAAGTAGTTGTAAAGTAGCTTAAAGTTACGAAAGTCTTTGGATAAAAAGTGCTTAAATCAATTCCAATATGACAAAATGACAATACAGGACACTCAATAAATAAATTTCTTATATCAATTTAGAAAGGTGATGTTAAGATAACTTTCATTTGTAAATAAATATATTACACAAATGAATTATCAAAAAGTTATTTTTATCCAGTTACAAAAGTTGTTTATTTTTTGACTTTAACTTAAAAACACCCACAATCTCACATTAGTGCTTATAGTACAATAATTTTCATAAATTATTTAAAGGGAGACGTCCTTTTGTGAGAAATATAAGGATAGTATGGTAAATTAGAAGGTCAAACCTGATTATGAGAAAAGTGATTATTTCATAGTCCTCACTTTTCAAGATTATAGATTTAATCAGTTTTGAACTTTTTGAGGCAGGTTAAATTTCTTAATCTGTTTTGCCAAACACCCACAAACCCGATTTAATCTTGATTAAATCAGGTTGGACCATACCAAATCAATCCCAAACACCCTCTTAACGTTTAGGGAGTCATCATACTTTAGAAAGTTTGTGCCTGCAAAAGTAAGTCCGAGTTCCTGTTCTTTCAACATTATTGAGTCTCTTGCTTTCAGATGGAAATCCTCCGTAATCAGCATATATACATTTGTCATCCGTGTTCTCAGCACTAGCATTCTGGAAACGAACGTATATGCAGTTTAATTGAAACATTGATTAGATAATTAGATTTGAAAAGTAGAGAACTTCTTACTCTATATTTCTCATTGATCAGAGGCTGAGTATAAATAGGAAGAAAAGTAACATACATCCTTAATTTTAGGACCCAATTAGGTGCCATAAAATCAGGGTTTAATATCAATCAGAATAAAGCTAATAATAACTGTACATGATCTGAAATATACCTACCTAAAATACAACTAAATAATCCATAATCAATTAGACTTTAATAATTAACTCTAATTGAGGAATTTACTCCCTGAAATCCTTCACTCTCCCAGTAAATGTTGATCATTCCCAGCTTGGAATTCAAATTGTCAAAGTTCACTTTAGGTAAAGCTTTTGTGAGAATATCAGCTGGTTGGTGACTTGAAGGAGTATAAACCATTTGGATGATACCTCCTTCAATCTTCCTTCTCACGGAATGTCTATCGATCTCCACATGTTTGGTCATGTCATGGTGGACATGTTTTTTAGCAATATTGATAGACGCTTGATTGTCACAGAAGACTTATATTGAACCTTCACATGTAATCTTTAATTCTTCTAGAAATCTCTTAAGCCACATCCCTTTGCCAAATACTAAGTGCTATAGCCCTGAGCTCAGCCTCAGCAGTGCTTCTAGGCACCACGGATTGCTTTTTACTTCTCCAAGTTATGAGGTTACCCCAAACATATGCGCAATAACCAATAGTGGATCTCCGGTCTGTAATAGATCCAGTCCAATCTGCATCAGAGTAGATATCAATGTTTTTGCTGTACCCCTTTTTGAAGAAAAGGCCCTTGCCTGTTGTCATCTTTAGGTATCTCAAAATTCTGTAAACAACATCAAGATGTTCTTCTTTTGAAGAAAAGGCCCTTCATTGTTCGTCTAAATAGCTTTTTCAAGACATGGAAAGGAAGGGGGGTGGGGTGGGTGTTGGGGGTTGCCTGAGTCTTCTATTCCAAAAACTCATGGTTAAAAAAGGCTAGCAGTTGTCTGCTCAGCATGTCACAGTGGGACCTTTCAGTAAATTGGTATTAGAATTGGGAAGCTATTTCATCAAATCCACACTGGTACTACCAGAAAGCCTCCATTACGGATATTTTGCTCCCGATAACTGTAATGACAGTGAAGATTGGGTTGGTAGGAAAGTGCAACATACTTGTTTTCCGGATCTTGGTACATTGTTCATTCTTGTTTAAGATATAAATTATAATAGGATATAACGGTGAACTAGTGGGGTAAAATAAATGCGATCAGCTTTTCATCAGCATCTTTATATGTATAATAGCAGCATACTTTGCAGATTGTAGTTCTGTATGGATTAAAGATTTTCTAGTTCTATAATTTGCCTGTGGTGTTCATTTGCAATCACTCCATCTAGTGATACAGTAGATATTTTTAAAAAGCTACAGACTTGGGGGGAAAGGGAAAAAAACCTTTGTAGAAAATGAACAGAAGTAAAAGTTCAAGTTATAGAAACTCTGGTCAAAACTAAGCTTTTAGATATAGCTATTGTTAAAGCCAATTACAAAACAAAATCCTCCAAGAGCCTTTGTTTAAAGACAGCAGATAGGGTCGATCCTACGTTTAGTCAGTATACGTGTCGATCAGACCTGGGTTTAGGATTTAAAGCTCCTTTACCAAGAAACGTTGTTGATATGTCTACAAATTTTTTTCTTTTCCTAGCTGCTAATTTACCAAGTAGGGAAAGAGCAAAAAGGCTTTTCCTAATCACCAGAGCACGCAGATAGAAATAAGCTGTTATAGCTATGACAAGAAGCAAAAGCATCATTTCTTTTCTGAGGTCAAATGTAGATGCTCAAGTGATAAAATTATCATGGCCATAGGTCCAAGTTCCTTGAATACAAGAATGAAACAATAAATTAAAAAACCCATTAATGAACACAACACCTCAAGCTTGACATGTGTTCTATGGTCCTTAGACAATCAGCATGTTTTACACTTATCCATGGCAGCACAAAAGATGGATCTGACGAGAGAAGAAGGCCTGTGAAAGACCTTAGGTAGAATGTTTATGTACACAAACCTAAGAGAACTGCTTCCACTCAATGTTGACTTTCTCTCAGTGCAAGTGGGTAAGAATTAAGATATTAGTAATGCGAACACTATCATGTGTAATGGCACTCTGCATGTGGGTAAGAATTACGATAGAAGTAACGCAAACACTATTATGTGTAATCGCTTCGAGATACCTACTTCTGAGTAACACTATAGCGTTCAGAGCATGTGCTTCCTGAGGAGGATATACATGTGTAACTTAGTGGGTTTATATGTACATGTACGTGTTCACACCCCTCATGCCCACACTTCTAAATTTTTTGAGAAGTTTTTGGTTATAATCTGATGTGTTTGAAATTAAGAGGGTCATTGACTTGTTTAACTGAATCTTTTGCTATAGGTACCACTGTAAAGTATGTTCTGGAGCAAGACAAGGCCTCCTTTGTAAGATTGATTGGTACAAGTGTTCTTCAAAGTGCTGCTTCTTCTTTTGTTGCTCCTTCTTTGAGGTAACTGTTAGACCTGGAGACTTTGACCTGCCAAGTTTTAAGTGTCTAATGACTTATTTCATATTCTGCAGCAAAAGACATTGCTTGGATTCATAAGATTAGAACCAAAATATTCCATGTTTTGTGTTCTTATATGTTAGGATCCCTTTTTTCTACTGGGGATTATGCGTAATCTACTTGGTATCTCCTGAGCTTTCAAGTTTAATAATCTTAAACTTGGAATTATTCTCCTACATCTGCATTGATGTCTTAACACATTTCTGTATCGCGCGTGATCCTAAATTTCTGCTGACATGGCACGGGCGTGCCTACTTTGTATTTAACATGATTGTTCTGAAGTTCCTTACACTATTGAATCATTTTGTATAACGTAGTAATATCATTTCCGCAGTCTATTTCTTGAATTTCTTTACGTCAATATTTTGGAAATTTTGCGAATAAATCTTTTGTTTTGAACGGCCTTGTTAAATTGATCAGGTAATGATTTGGTTGTTGAAATTTCCTTTTTCCTTACTAGTTTGTTTTTGTTTGGGTTTCTCACTGACATGGTGATCAGTAATTTATACTTGAATGCTTCTTGTTTATTTCGAGGCTTTCTGTACATTTTGAACTTCACTGGAGTATTGTTTTTAATTCTTCTTTGGCTTTTCTTGTTAAAAGGCACCTGACAGCCAGGCTTGCGCTTGGATGGAGGATACGTTTGACTCAACACTTGTTGAAGAACTACTTGAGAAACAATGCTTATTACAAGGTAATCAACTTGCTTATAAGACATAAATTCATATACTTGTCTCAGCTTGGACTCGCAATGGTTTGACTCTCCTTATTTTGTCAATGCATTTTTTTCATTTTTCTGCTTAAGTATTTTTAACATGTATATTCATTTCCAAACAAGAAGTTGAGTTCCCTTGTTATAGTGGTAGGTAACCAAGGAATTTTTTTTTTAATTTCTGATCTTTTATTTTTCCAGTTAAGTAAGATAGGAGCAAGCAATCAGTATTTTAGTGCAAGCAAAACAAACTAGCAGACCACCTCTAGTATACAACCTACTCCAATGGCAGCATTCTATAAGTGACTGAGAAGTCCCACTGTATTTATAAGGACTCCTTACTGCCTTGTATTACCTCTTCCTTATGGTGACTTTGTTTACAAAAATCCTTTTTCTATTCTTTTAATTTCCTCAAAAGGGAACAAAATCACTATGGTTGAAGTAGTCAATTAAATATCTTCTGCCAAGGGATTCCTCTGTATGTGAAACATCATTTGCCAGCATTCGCCTTCTAACTTATAACTGAATATGGGTATTGATGGCTAAGCAGAGAGTAAAACCACTGTGTCTGAATGGGTAAAGGAACCTGAATAAGCTTGTATATCTACATTTGGCAGGACGGAAGCACTTCTATCAAAAAGCAAGTTCCTTCAGCTAAAAAGAGATGGGCTAGAACAATCCTATTTTCTGCCAGAAATATCCATAATGTCTAACTGCTTTATTGAACAGTGCTCCATAATAGCCATAGGAAACCAAATTAGCTTGTGTTATGCACCCTTACGAGTTTGGCTCTTAGTAGGAGTCCAGTTCCAAGAAACCTGTCTATTGCATATCTACATTCAGCAAGAGGGTAAATTCATGATACTGGTGAGGTCCATGAGCTCTAAAGAAAGAAGAGAATGCCAAACATTTTGTTGCTATTAAAGGAGAACAGTTTAACTCCTTCCAATACACTTTTTTGAATTCGAGCAACGTGTATGAGTGTCGTGGTAACGATCAAAGAGTTATCTATCATAAACTGCCTGTTGTTTCACGACGACGGTATTGTGCTTTGAGATGATTTCAGCTTTTTGTATCAAGAACAACAGTGACATATCTATCTCTGAGATCCCAGAGGGTAGTTTTGTCCAATAGAAATTGAAGTGCTTTTCAATTCTTTTTACCCCATCATTATGACTAGTCATTTCCTTGCTTGAGCATTGAAAGGACCTGTCTTCGATTTGAGTAAACCTCTTCTGGAATGTCTTCATACTTAATAGCCTATTTGCGAGTTTTGAGAGGAGAGAAAAGAAAAGAAAGGAAGAGAAGAGAACGGAAGAGAAAGGAAGAGAAGGGAATACAATTTTTCTTCCTCTTGTTTGTGAGTTTAAGAGAGAAAGTAAAGCATCATTCATTTTCCCTGTTTGTGAGTTCAGAAGAAAGAAAAGAAAATATACAACATTACATATATACCTTTATTGAACAGTGTGCTAATTCAAACAAAGATTTTACAATATGATCTTAACTAAGAACATAATTCAGACGGGAAAAAAATGGTCATCAAGGACATTACATAATAATGTGATAAGTCTCACATCACCGGTTAATGTCACAATATAAAAAAAATAGCCATGAGTTGACTACAAACATCCAACCATCCAAATCTAATTAATGTCAGACCAAAAGCATAACAATCAGTCACGAGTCAACTCTAACACTCGATTATCAGCGACAATTTGAACCTCTCATCATTTTTTCTAACATGAACTTGTGCTTCTCGGGTGGACAACCATATTACTCCCTGAACTCCTGTTGGTGATAGTAACTGACTTATTAAATGCAATTACATGGTTCATTTTCTTATTCACTTATCTGTTCAGTCAATGTCTTCTTCTCCTTGACTGCATTTGTACAGTTGCACTGTCTTCTTCTTGTCTGCGTCTTGACTGTTTCGAATTTTTTCCCCTCACTTGAGCACTGAATTGCAGATTCCTCTCTCTCCCTCCTCTTTCTGTCCCCTCTTGAAGCACACTTTTCTCTGTTTCGCAATAGCAGAGACAGTATCCATGCGATGGTACTGACAATGAGAATGAGGAAACAATAGAAGCGGAGGCAGTGGTTATTCGTAATATAAATAGCCTATGAGGACTTTCAAGAAAAGAAACATTGCATTAGAGGCAGCATAATCATGCACAATTTTTGTTGGCTATCAAAAAAGTAGGGTGCTAGTTCATCCTCTGAACTGCAGTAGACCTATTATCCTGTCCAAAGGCTTACTTGGTCCAGCCTATGAATCTGTACCTTCGATCTGGAATATCAAAATATTCTCTTTCACTGATTACAACTTCTGATTTTCATTCAAAATAGCCTCATTAAGAGATTACATACTTTTTATTATAAATAGCTTTCATCTTCTCGGCTTACAAATTGGCATTTGAATCTTCTAATGCCAAATTCATTTACTTGCAGGTATTTCAAATGTCAAGCGTAAATGTTGATGCGGATCAAAGAATCACTCAAGATCTGGAGAAGCTAACCACTGAATTGTCTGGCCTGGTTACCGGAATGGTAAAGCCAACTGTTGACATTTTATGGTTAGTGAGTGTGGCATTTATTTCATTCTTGCTGTTATTGTTTAAATTATATTCAAATTGCGTAAAAGTGATGGTGCACTTTGCATATATACTTTTTCCATTTTCATTCACCAATAATTTGAAGAAAATGCCAATATATTAGGTTCACATGGAGGATGAAGCTGTTAACAGGCAAAAGGGGTGTGGCAATGTTATATGCTTATATGTTACTGGGTTTGGGCTTTCTAAGGAATGTCACTCCCGACTTCGGTGACCTAGCAAGTCGACAACAACAGCTTGAAGGAACCTTTAGGTTATTTCTTTTCATGGTTCTGCTCTAAGGATTACATTTATGTCAATATTAATCTGACTGGTCTACCATGTATTATGTAGGTTCATGCATGAAAGACTCCGTACTCATGCTGAATCTGTTGCTTTCTTCGGTGGCGGTGCTCGAGAAAAAGCGGTAATTCTATTCAATTTCACCCTCTTCCACATGCTTTTATTGCTTGTTGGATTGCGTTTGTAAGCCACATTTATATGTGCTGGCTATTCGAGATTGTGGGGTGATTTTTGTTTCGAGGGTTACATTGATCTCCACCTTCACAGAAACATTCCATTGGAGACATAATGATGACAAACGAGATTTTTATAGCAAGGCCATAGTTTTTAATGTTGTGAATCATGTTAACACTTCACTGCAGATCACCCGTCCTCCTCTCTGATTTCTTTACCTCCTTGCTCTTACATGAGAATAATAGTGCCAAGTGTTACTTATCATGTGTGTAGAATAAATACTTTACTATTTGTTTTACACAAATCTTTCTATCCCCCTAGTACATGCATCGATATCCCACTTTCTCTTGTCTTGTACGGTACTTACCTGTTGTCCTGTGCATGACTCGTGTCACGTCATTGTATGGATGCAAGTTTAGTAGATGATGGCATCATGGCCTGATTTCCACAATAGTCCAACACGTTCTTTTTCTGATCCACAGCCTCGGTTAGCAAAATTAAACAGAAGACATGGTGACATTATACTGCTTGCATATACGTTCACAGCGTCTACGCAAATATAGCTTAAAACCTGCTGTAAAGCCCATTTCTGTACTTTGTCCTTGCCCACCTAACGATTAGCACTGCATAAAAATCTTCTATCCTTGACAAAAGCATCATGGGAAGAGTAAGCATGGGAAGAGGAAGCATTCTCCGTAGCTATCTTTGTGCTTGTGCAGTTCTTTCCAAGGAGGATTTTAATGTGTTCTAATCCTTATCTAAAGTGGTTAGGGAGATAACTTTGGATAGGTCTTCGGAGAATGGTGGTTGGTGCCATAAGCGGAGTGGTTTAAGCAGTTTGTATTGCATGCTAATGGGAAAGTTCACATTCTCTTAAGATTTATGATGACATTGTCCAGCGTAATGAATTATGATTCCACACTTAAAGGAATGGGGCAGTCTCTGTGTAGGAACGACAAATGTGTGATGCTTCAAGTACTATTTTGTTGTGCTGGTGCGGTTAGATTGAAATGTAGTAATAGCTGCAGGAATGCCTGGAGTGCTATCAGTGAAGAGCCGGTTAGAGTGCATAGATAGATAGATTGGCAGGAGTTCATAGAGCGCTTTAGCTGTGTTTAATGCTAAGAACGGATATGAGTGCGATTAACAGAAAGAAGGGAAGAGTATGGTTGGATTGTTGCAAGGTTCCGGAGCTCATTGCCTGACCAAAGTTGAGAAAACAACTCCAATAGATTTTGCGTATTACCTAATTCTGCTCTGTCCGGTACATTTGACTTGTGAGTACTTGATAGTGAGATACCAATAAACATATTTGCATAATTTGACTAAAGTAGCCTTGAAACCTGAAAATGCTACGAGTTACAAGTCTATATTGCATCACACAAGTCCAATCTATCTCTAAAATGAAATTTACCAAGTCTCCAACATTTTCATATGTGGATTCTCAATTTTCTTGAATGCGTATTTCGGTATGAGAATTGATGGCTTAAAACGTTAACTAGTTCTTTCTTCCAGGCTTTGCCAAGGAGGAAGCTTTTAGATGTAAATACTTTTTGTCAAGCAATAAGTAAAGAAGACTGTTTCTGGATATGATCCCTTTATTTCACCAAATAGATACTTCGTTTCAGGCTACAACTGGAACTCTAATTCTTCATGTCGTTCCAACTTCCAAGCAATCGCTAATAAGACACTACTAAGGTCACAACTTCTGGGGTGGCATTTTTATCTGGTTTAATTTTGTGTACATTTGATGCAGTTGTAATGTTTTTTACTCCTGGGTTAAAATCACCATTCTCTAAACCCTTTGGGCTGCTGCTTGTACTTAATCAGATGGTTGAGTCAAGATTCAGGGAACTCCTTGATCACTCTACATCACTTCTAAAGAAGAAATGGCTGTATGGTATAATGGATGACTTTGTCACGAAGCAACTCCCTCACAATGTTACTTGGGGATTGAGTCTGTTGTATGCTATGGAACACAAAGGCGACCGAGCCTTGACATCTACTCAAGGTGATTTTGACTAGATAACTTGATCTGCACAGGATACAGTTCACAAGTATTACTTGGTAACAATGTAGTGTGTTTTCTCATGCCTACTTGTTCTTAGGTGAGCTGGCACATGCACTGCGATTCCTAGCATCTGTAGTATCTCAAAGCTTTTTAGCTTTTGGAGACATTCTTGAACTACATAAAAAGTACGTCGAGCTTTCGGGTGGCATCAATCGAATTTTTGAGCTGGAAGAGCTTCTAGATGCTGCTCAGTCTGGTGTGTTTTTCTTGTGCTCTTTGACATTCAATTGAAAACTATATTATTGCTCGTGTAGTGGATTTGCGTTTTCAATAAGATATCAAATGGCTCTCTGTAGTAGCTTTTTTGTTTCAAAAACTGAAGATTGGGGATCAAATGGTCGACTTTTGAATGACTGGCCAAAGTGCAAAGATGGTGAAACATGGTAATAAGGGTGTTTCCAGAAATGGTTATTATGATAAAACCTTCCTAGTCGGCAGACAAGACTGTCAAATTGGACATGAGCTCCAATGCAATATAGATAGGGTGATTACTAAAGTTTATAGGTAAAGATGATCCCTGGCTGTTGGATTTTATATGACAAAATCTATTTAGGCTCGTGATTGTATTCATTGTTTGGAGACCCTTTAAAGAAGTTATTGTTACTTTTAGACTGTAAACAGGATCCTTCTTTTATTGGTTTCCACGTATTTTTTCTATCTTTCCTTTTTTGTAGATATATATGCCTCTATCTGATTGTATTATTGCTCATTAGTTCTGTGGGTTTGTCCGGCTACCAGCCATGAGTACACGGTTTCTAGTCTTAGAGCAGCCACCTTGGGAAAATCTGACAATGTTTAGGCGTGTACTGGGTCTACCATTCCCAGCATCCTACGTATGTGGGACAGCAGTGACTTTGTTTTTCCTTATTTAGTCTTAAAGGATTTTTGAATATGAAAGACATTTTACTGTTTACGTAAGTGTAAATTATGATTTTGGTCCTTTGTGGTTAGTTGTGTAAATGTTCTTCCACCCATTTAAAAGTGATATGTTAGTCCTTCGAGTTTACATTCATTGCCGAGGTGGTCCTTTAGTCACTAACTCCATGAAATCGTGTGACCATTAGTGGAGGGGGGACTGGAGCAGAAGTTGTTGATTAAAATATTTGGTTTTCTTGTTTCAGTTAGATGTTTATTTATTCTTTTGTTGTTTTGTTTTAATATGGGCCTCAAATGAGTTGGTACTTGAATATTGCCACTTAATGATTTCGACTTGGAGGACTAACGTAATACGTTTTGAAGGTTGAGAACCATTCTTACATAATTGGCAAACCTAAAAGGACCGAAGTTGTAATTTTCACGTTTGACAAATTCTTTCCGCAAAAAGTGGAATTCGAAATGATGTGGATAACTTGAATTAATTGGAGCATGATGTGCCAGAATGGGATTCAGCGCTTTGGGATACCTTGTGAAAAGTATCATAACTTTTGATGTTTGACAAATTCTTTTGTACTAGTCGGACTGCTGCCAATCAAGTATGTTTAAGCACAATATACATTGACAGAGTTCTTGTATATGAGAACTATGCTAAAGCTTTTAGAGCAAGTGGTATGAATCTTCTTTTTTGGCAAGGCCTTTGGTTCGTAACTTCCCGGTTGCATTTGGAACCCCTTTATATAGGTGCTATATGCACTCTGTTTATTTGTGCACTTGGTTTTGGTGCATTTTTATTTGTCTCCACCTGCAATTGGGGGCTTGCATGTGAGAAGGAGTGTTAGGCGTGATATACATTGTTGGGCCCACTTTCTGACATCTGAAGCTTTGAGAGCAAGTGGTGATTAACAAACTCAATAACAGTACACGGGTTTTTCTTCCTAAAGCAATGTGACTGTTACAGATTATCTCATTGTCTGGTGTTCACAATGTCTGATAGTGCCTCAAATTTGAGATGACGATGACTTATTGATATGGTAGTTATGTGTTGCTCCATGTAACGTTCAAGTACTGACTGAGTTGTTCGATTTAGTTTTGCTTTTGTTTTGTATTATGTTAACTCGAACTAAAGACTTTCGCCTAATGCTGACTACTATGGTGCTCATACAGAAGATACTATTACTGGAATGTCATCACAGTCTAAGGGAACAGAATCTCACTCTGATGATATCATTTCCTTCTCCAAGGTCGATATCATCACACCAGCACAGAAAATGTTAGCTAGGCAGTTGACATGTGACATAGTACCAGGAAAAAGCCTTCTTGTTACTGGTTAGTGGAAGTTGCTCTTATTCATCATTTCAATTATTATGCCAATTTCATCTAATGAGCGTCCTATTCTGAAGGTCCAAATGGTAGTGGAAAAAGTTCTGTTTTCAGAGTTCTTAGAGGTCTTTGGCCTGTAATCAGCGGGAGACTTGTAAAACCATGTGAACTTATTAATGAAGATGTCAGATCTGGTGGTGGTGTATTTTATGTTCCTCAGCGACCATATACATGCCTGGGAACCCTAAGGGATCAAATCATATACCCTCTTTCCCATGAGGAAGCAGAGAAACGGGCATCATATATGTACGCAGAAGGTAAATATTTTTGTTTTACCTTTCTGCTTATGCTGTTTGTCTTTTTGAAAGGTGGGGATCAGATCCAGAATTCACGAATGAATTTCAATTTTGACATGATTTCAGTTGATTGCATAACACGTGTTGTTGTTGGCTCATACAATTTATTTTTATCTAATGATTCATCACTAATTACTTATTGTGAACTATGTGCTGGTAAGACATCTTATGCATGTATCTGGCAACAAGAGACCTATGCAATCATGGACATCCATAGCCAAGCCATCTACAATATGATTTTAAAACCGTGTTTAGACATCAATATTTAAATAAAGAAGGGATGGCATTTGCAACTGTGATAATGAGATCAATCACAGAATTATGTTCAGTTTTCAGGTGTATCCAGGGATTTGTAAGAGAAATTTGCTCATTATTATGTTCACAACACCCGCTAGTGGAACAATATACAATTCCGTGCAATGGACAGGTTGTATAGGGTTGGAATGAAGTGGAGGGAAAAGAGGTTGCGATGCAACCTCGCATTGGAGAAGCACAAGTTTGGTCCTGCATTAAAGAGCCACATTTAGAGAGAGCAAAACAATTGCAGCTTGGAGATGCTCTGAATTAATTCTTGTTTAACTGTTGCGTGAGATCTTTTTTCTAGGCCACCAAAAACAAAACATGAGCTTGAGCTCTGATGGTATTCCTGCCACCCTTGGGGTGGCAAGTTTCAAGCTTCGCTGCAGGCGGTGATGACAGTAGTTCCTTTGGCGTTGCTTCAAGAAACCTATCCGGATTGATTGCGATCCAACTCTTATAGTCTCGCCAGTGTTCCAGTTCGGTCAATTAAATGAGATGCCATTTTCCGTAACCCCAGTGATCAACTAAAGTAGACCGTGAAATTCTGCTTTGTGGAGCTCATTCAGTCCTGTAGTCCTTAAGAGTTAGAGTGATGTAGATCCATTGGTTTTTCTGTAGATAAAAAACGCTTACTTGGAGTAAAGGAGATATACCTATTGATGTAATGCTGTTGTGTGTCTGAATTGGATTGCTTAACAGTATCCTAAATTTTAAGGAAAGACCATGATTGGAGGAGAAGCATGAGACTATTTGTAAGAAGAGCAGAGTGAGTTAAAGTTGCACTAATTATAGGGAAATTAAGCTTCTTGGTTATTGTATGAAGCTTTGCAAGTGGGTATGTTAAAAATGACAGCTAGGGAGCAGACACCTCCTCTGGGTGGCGGTGTTGTGTCCGGCACCTACATACACCTTAAACATGTGCCCGACTCCTCTCAGGTGTCTGGTTTTTTTTTGTTTATCTTTAATCATTGGATACCGTCTTGGAAATGTTATGCAGGAATTTCCTCTACTCATGGGGCAGAAGTGCAAATTTTCAATTTTTTTTTTTTGAGTCTCATGAAGGAATACAAGAGAGAGTTGTTGGTGTCAGAGTCGATGACCGTATCACTTGCTACCTATCGACCGAGAGATGCAACCAAAGTATTTAAAAATTTAGCTTGGTTTCATGCCTTGAAAATCCACTACTAAAGCTGTCTTCTTGCTTTTGGTGATGAATGAACAGACGATGAGAAAGAAGAAATTTGCCTTTTTATGACCTTTATAGACTAGAATAAGCAGACGATAGAGTGCATTAAAGCTGTGGTGGGTTCTAGAGAAGAAAGGTGTTCCACTTAGTTTATTTTCATCTTCAGTAAATATGATTGACCAATATTAATGTGTACTACCTTCTGCTACTTGGTTGTAACTTCAGAGTGGCACAGCTTTAAGCCCTCAACTCTTAGCATTAATTATGATGGGCTTATCAACACTATACAAGGACAATAGAGTCTGATAGAGTAGTTACGGAGAAGTACAGTAGAATTCAAGTGTCTTAGGACTTGGGTTGAACATATCAAGTGCAATTATTAGTAGGAGTAGGAGTAGGACTAGGAGTAGGAGGAGAATCAAGGATGAATAACTATGGATTGGAAGAGGTACCTAAGAAGAATATGTAGGGAATTATTGGATCAGTATTGCGTGAGAGACTGATAAAGATCTTTTTTATAGAATTCGCAGCGGGTTTAGTTAAGTGGAGAAGTGGAGAACTGACTCTAGGTTAAGAGAATGGATACGAGGCTACTAAATTGAGTGTGATTGAAGTCTGACGATCTAGGCTGGTGAAGGATAAAATTCAGAACGAGTTAGCACGAGGTTCAGTGAGCATGTGAGATGCTAGTTCAGTTGAGTTGTTGTAATATTGATGCTTGGTTCTTTACATGAGTGTGTACTAGGCACATGTTTATTGTTTATCTGGTAAGGCTCCTGTTTTGGGCCACATCTCTCTTTTTCTCCTGTTGTTCATCACAGTGGCTACATGTTTTTCTTTTTTATTAAAGTTCTAGACAATTACTGGATGAAATGTTCTATGATCTTCATCTTGCTTCGAGTCATAACCATACCACTTGCAGGTCAAGAATCGGTTGGCGCCACAAACATTCTGGATGAACATTTGCAAACTATCCTAGAGAATGTTAAATTACTCTATCTTTTGGAAAGAGAAGGTAGCTGGGGTGCTAATCAGAACTGGGAAGACATCCTTTCGCTTGGGGAGCAGCAGAGATTAGGCATGGTGAGCCCACTGTCCCAAGCTTGTATCTCTGATATAATTTTCAAAATCATGATAATTCCTTAAGTGATGCACACGGTCTTTCTATTTTACTAGGCTCGCTTGTTTTTTCACAAGCCTCGCTTTGGCATCCTTGACGAGTGTACCAAGTAAGCAAAGAACACAAACTTCACACACTTTTTGGCATCAAATATGAAAGTTTATGTTGATCTCTCTCTCTCTCTCTCTCTCTCTCTCTCTCTCTCTCACAATTACCAGTGCTACAAGTGTGGATGTTGAGGAACACCTGTATAGGCTTGCAAATCGTTTGGGTATCACAGTGATAACCTCCTCGCAGGTATGTGTGCTGTTAAGTTCAATGTAGCAAATTGTAATTTGGCGTGCAAGGTACTTCAACAATCTAGTGCCCATTGTTAACTTAGAGAGCCAATCATATATACATGTGCTTACATACATAAATATATACGTACATATGCATACAGACAATATTTACATGTTGGGGGGGGGGGTGTTGGAGGGGTTGGGGGGGGGGGGGTGGGGGTTACGTACGTATATATGGGAGCTGATCCACAACTAGCACTGGAAAAAGCCTCATTTTCCCAATTGACCAAGAGCTGTTTATGTTGCTACACGGACAGTCCGGATCCCTTCTAGGAAAAAAACAATCTTCACGAACAGCACCTAAGAGTAGCAGTTAGTACCGAATGCCAAAATTGTCCCTATTCTTTTTAGCTAATGCCTATTGCAACCTTTGTTACGAATCGCCTTTAAGAGTAGGGGTGGGTTGGATGTTCACATCTTTTCAAGGTTCTTTCTCCTAGTCGATTTTCTCTTCTGCTCCTTTTCTAAAAAATCTAACTGCTTGCTGCTTGTGTTTTCATCACATAAACGAGTTAATTCTAGTGCGCATTCGCGTTCAAATACTAAGTCCACAACCGAATGGAAGAAACCCAGATTTAGGAACTTTCAAATAAAAAACTTTAGTGAGATGGAGGTTGAAAAACCTAATCCGAGTTCATTTATAACCAGCACAATGGTCCCCAACGTTGCTGGTGCTGCCACTATCACCCCATGGTACCCACGCCCTACAACACAAAACTCACAACCCGCCACCAAGCCATCGTCGTACTCGTACCCACCATCGCCGTAGATATAATCAATTACCACCTTCCCCTAACCCACAGCCCCCAACCCCGTACCCATAGCACCCCACAATACCCTCATCACCCGTGCCATCACTATCACCCACCCTACAGTTGCCACGTCCTGCACCGTACCCACAACTCGCTACCACCCTCAACACTGTACCCACAACCCACCACCACAATACACATTACCAGCCACCACCTCCAATACCATACCCAACATACCCACAACCCGCCACAACCCACCATAACTGTAATTATAACCAACCATGACCTTGACTACCATACCCTCAATCAACTACTAGCTCTTCAACTGTACCAACAACCCAGCACTACCGTAGCCACGACTAACTAGATTGACCACCGTACCCTCAAACAACACCACCTCCGCCACATATTGGTGAAAAAGGTGTAGATTTGTGCAGTTCTGTGGAGGAATAGCCACCTCTTCACCGATGCCACCCCTCTCAATGCTAATGGGTTTAGAAATCTTGAAAGAGTAAAATCATTGAACAAAGGAAAAGGAACTTGGTAAATAGATGTATATTTATTGTTTACACACACACACACACACACACACACACACACACACATATATATATATATATATATATATATATATATATATATATATATATATATATATAGGGAGCTAATCAATTGATAGCAACTTGAGCTAAGTTGCCAGCGCGATGTGATCGCCCATCCATCATGGATGGACGGGCCAGATCTATTATTTTATGTTAACTTCACTACCCGCTAAATTACGTAGCAGAATATAGCAGACGGTGAAGTTTACCATATTCCCCCCACCCCCCCGCGGGGTTTTGCTTGCAAATCCCACTGACTCATTAAATCCCTTTGAGGCATTTTGGTCAAAATCCTCGTTTGCTACATTATATAGCGGACGGCAGAAAAATTTAAATGAAACTTTGATCTGGGCCATCCATCCCTGATAGATGCACGACCAGATCGTACCGGTAACATAGCTGAAGTTGCCGGCGTGCTGGCCGTGGATAAATGTATATATACACACTTGCAACCACTAGCAACTTAATTGGGTTGCCAGCGTCATCTAGCGTCATCTGACCATCCGCTTATGATTTGTGGACAGTCCAGATCTTTTTTCGCATTTTTTTAAGAACGTCTGCTATATTATGTAGCAGACTATATTTTTGATAAATGACAAAATACTCCTCGATCCGTTGCATGGTATGGTTTTGGGTGTGCTTGATGATTCTTTTGTATACATCTATCCGCATTTAGGGCTGAAACTTTCTCTATTTTTCTGGTGCATCTCAGCCATCCACGTAGTTGAAATGGATAGCTGAAATGCCCTTCTTTCTCTGTCTCGTAACCACCCCTATTTATGGTGGTTAACTTATTTTGCAAATGTTTTGTTTGACTCTGCTCTCTCCCCACCCCTCCCTCCCTCCCTCCCTCCCTCCCTCCCTCTACCTAATGCCATCGTATCCCCCGAGCAAGAGCACCGTGCGTCTGAACAACGCCATTTTTTATACCACCATACCCACCGAATACCCCATCAACATCACTCTCAATCACACCCACCAGCTAACACCACTTGTACTTCCACAACCCAAACAGAGATGAGAAAAACTAAACGCCACTGCTATCACCACGACGCCATCCCATAGTCATTATTTCTACAGCACCACTTTAAGATCAGTGTTTAACATGCTTTTGTCTTCCCGTTGATCTTCTTCTTCATCATTGGACATCAAATCAAAACTATGAGATAAGGTTTTGAAAATGTATCCATAACTAAATCAAAGAAAGCTAGTATTACATTACAATTCAAAGAAAAAGACCTAATCAAAATAGAATTAAAGATATGGTGGTCAAAGAGATCAAAAACCACAGTTCACAATCAAAGAAAGACCTTTAAAACCCAACCAGTCGGGCTCATGTTTGATGGTTGGCGTAAATTTGGGAGCTTCTGGCTGGTAGAGAGAAGTGGAGATTATCAATGCTTGTGGTGTGGCGGCAGCACTGGTGGTGGCAATATGAGTGGCTTTGCGACCTGGATCTGGTGGTTTGTGGATCGGTGACAAAGGCGGGGATTGAACAGTAGATGGTTTGTTGTATGGTGTTGGAGTGATGGTGGCGACAGTGGGTCTGATGGTGGTTAAATTCCACCTCTGAAGAAGCGGGAGGAGACAACTGGGTTATCTTGGCTGGTCGTTTGGGGACTTGGTGCGGCGGTGGAGTGGTGGTGGGCTCCTGGTGGCAAATGGTTATGGTGGCACAGTGTTGGTGGGCTTGGGGTGTCAAGTATTGGTGGTGGTGGCGGTGGCGGTAATGGAGAAAAGAGGGAAAAGAGAGGAGGCAGGAGGAAGAGGGAAGACAAACCCGGGGAAGGGGGAAGACTGAGAATGGGCATTTTTGGTTAAGTGGGGCGGTTAACCGAGAAATGAAAGAATAGGGATTTCAGTGGTCAATTATGTAACGTGGACGGCTGGACTAGCGCCAGGATGATACAAAAAATTCCCAGCGTTAGATGTCAATCAGCCTTATATGTATGTATGTATGTATGTATGTAGAATAGCGAGGCAATAAAATTACGTCGTTTTATGAGTTAAACCACCTATTATTTTTCTGTGTTATCTCTTTCCGCGTCAATTTACCAAATCTCTCTCTCTCTAACATCAGGGCATCATCGCCGGCCGTCATCGCCGGCCGTCAGCCTCCACCCCGTCATTCACCGAAAAGAGAACCAATGGCAGCCCTTTTTCATCCTCCACGCAGTCTCCCGCCGCAAAAATCACTAACGCTGGGGCATCTCTCTCTCACATCAAACCACATAAGGCGTCATTGCTGGCCATAAGCCTCCACCCCGTCGTTCAACGCAAAAGTCACCAACGCAATCGTCCACCGCAAAATCACCGACGCCGGCGATCAACCACCCCTGGCATCCCAAACAACCGCCGCTACAGAGACTCACCACCCTTACCTAATAATCTCAACCACCACGGTTAATTCTAAATTGATCACATTAGATTTGAAAATTGGATTGTAATTTGGGTTAATAGAGGACATAAGGATCACGGTTACATCTAAATTGGATTGTTATTAGGGTTGATAGTCCCTTGATTATGGCTTGCACAATGACAATGATGACGGAGGATGGTCGACGAACTTATTGGTTGTATGTGGTCAATGCGGTGGAGATAGACGCTGGCGATTTGAGGGGCGACGGGTTGAAGATATGGAGAGTGGCAAGTGGTGGGTTTGTGTATTATAGCAGTTGCTTGAGATGGTGGGGGTGCTGGGTGGCCGGTGATGGGGCTAGGCAGATCCGATGAATGAGAGGCAGAGATAGAATGCATTGACGGAGAGAGAAAAAACAGAAAAAAAATAATTGTTGTCTAAAGTTTGCAACATATTCGCTTTCCCTGTGTGTGTGTGTGTGTGTGTGTGTGTGTGGTTGTGGGTGTGGGTGGGTGGGGGTGTGGGTGTGGGTGTGGGTGTGGGTAGGGGTGTGGGTTGGAGCTAATACATATCAAGCGCTAGATAAATTGCTTTTTATCTAGGCTAAAATGCAAATGACCTCCTCAGGTTTGCGACTTTTGGCAAATAAAACCCAAACCTTTCAATATCGGGCATTTGAAACCCTCTTGTTTTCGATTTAAAGCAATTGGTCCCTAAATCTTATGACCATGAAAATAAGGTGGATGGCCTTATGTGCATGTAATTCACGCGACTTCTCCGAGGAGAAAATTTGTTCAACCTATTTATATATCCTAATTTCTTTTTCTTCTCTTCTTCTTCCCTCTCCAATAAACCAACATCACTGAACCACCACCTCCGGTCAGTGATCCACCTTCCCAACCTATTTATATATCCTAATTTCTTTTTCTTCTCTTCTTCTTCCCTCTCCAATAAACCAACATCACTGAACCACCACCTCCGGTCAGTGATCCACCTTCCCTTATCCATCCATCCATCCATCCATCCATCCACCCACCCACCCCCCCCATGTGATACCCACACTGAAAAGTTGACTAAGGTTCATGAATCCAACATCCCAATTGTGTGTGCAAGTCACCCCCTAGATAATTTAGCCCTGTTACAAAACTAGTGAATTAGCAACTTATATGCTCATATGTCTTGTGGATCTTCTCAGATATCGTTAGCAGTGATGAAGGTAGTGGTGGGTACGATGGTGAAAGTGGGTGCATGCAGTGGTGTTAGTGATTGTGGAAGAGTGTGTCCGTGTGGTTGCGTTTGTGGTGGTGGTTTGACGTGGCGAAGGTGGAAGTAGTTGGGTAAGGTGGCGTTAGTGATGATGGTGCGACTGACCAAGGAGCTAGTGAGGCAACCATCGTGATGAGGAAGTGAAGCAGATTGGTTTGGGTTTGGGTGTCTGATGGGTTTGAGATTAAGTGAAGCATATTGATATGGGGTGGGGCAGATTGGTCGTTAGGGTTATTTGGGGATTTCGTGGTGATAGATGGTGGTGGTGCTGTAGTGGCGGTGGTTTAATTGGTGAAGGAAGAAGGGAAATAGCATAAGGAAAATAGAACTAAATTAGAAATAATGGCCCACTCGTTTTTTACTTAGGAAGCACTAACACCCCATATGGGTTGAGGTATGGTGTGCAATACCTCGACACCTCACAGCGTTGTCCAAATTTATTTATTTATTTTCTAATTACCAGACACCATGTCAACACGTATGGGGCAAAATACAAATTTTCAAACTTATTTCGGGGTTAGTATGTAATAATCCACAAAACTGGGGCTTTTTTTAGAAATGAACTTCTAAGGCAAACCTAATCGGATCGACCCAAACCTTTTGTCTTCTAAGTCTTCTTCTATGTAGCTGTTTTTTGTGTAACTAAGAGAAAAGAAGATAAAGCAGACGGACAACCGAGTTTCTCGCTAGATTCTAGCAAAGTCTTTTCTCTCTCTCATCTCTCTCTCTCTCTTTTCCTTATCGAAAGCATCCAAGCTTACCAGTTCAAAGGAAGATAAGTCAACAGTTCTGAGCTCCTTTACAGGCACATCTGGCTATAAAAGACCTCTCCTTCGTGCCTCTGGTTACGTGCAGTTTTATTAAAGGCGCAAAAGGTCTCTGGAGCCTAGACACAAGGCGTAGGGCCGACCTTTTTGAAGAGAGGCTCAATATTAAAATAAATAAAATAAAATAAATCATGATGCATTCAAACATCAAAATTATGTTAAAAAAAAATTAGAACATGACAATTAGAAAACTTCCAAACACTAGAAAAAGTTTCAAATTCTATCACATCATGATTTAACAAGCTTTCAACATTAGAATCAACACTTAAATCCACTAGAAAATCACAAATCATCCAATACTAAGTGAAGATAACACCACCATCCTCATCCTCTCTAAGAGCCTAGTAAGAGAATTCATCAAATATGTATATCATGTCTTCTAGTACAAGAAGAGTGTTGATAAGCCTCTGTCCCTGAACCTAATATTTAATTATTGGATCTTAAACTCTGAGTTTTACAAAAATTGTCTGTCTTTTCTGCATTCGAAGTACAAGGATAATTTCAGCAACATGGCAATCCTTCAAGGCTTCCTCGTAAAAATGTATTCGAAGTACAGTGTTACTGGGCTGTCTACCTATCCAACAATTGCTTAATATATCTCTTCTGCACATCCAATGCATATGCATCCGAGTTAAGAATATGAGTTGTGACTTGTGAGTGAGGGAGTGAGGGGGACTGGGTGAGTGCTGTGAGTTGTGAGGGAGGGAGGGAGGGAGAGAGAGAGAGAGATCGGGAGTGGAGCAAAAAAGCAGCAGCAGAAAAGCAGCAACAGGAAAGAGGAGCAGCGGCTACGGCGTCGGTGTTGGCGATTGGAGTAGTGGCGGCAGAGAGGAAGGCAGGTGACCGGCGACAACCGGAGAGACGTTGGCGACGACCGGAGCAAGGGACGGGGGCGACTAGCGAGGGGCTGAGTTGAGTTATGAAAGTTACTGTATTTCTGATTTGGGGACTTTTAGAGTTAGGTTTAGTGTGTTAGTGGAGTGGAGCTGAAAAAAAAATAAAATCCAAAAGAAAAATGGACATTCCAGATTAGGCTCTGTTTGAAATCATTCATTTTTCCAGTTTTGTAAACTGAAGAAAATAAATGCGTTTAACACAGTTTTCGTTTTTTTCCCTTCAGTTTTGAAAACAAGGCTATTTCTAAAAACTCCCAGTTGGAGTTTTGAATTTTTAGTTTTGATTTTTATTTTGAGATCACCGCTGCCCACGGCTGTCGGCGATTGCCAACCACCACAGCCCGCTAGCAGTCGCCGCCGGCGGCCACCCCGCAGGCTACTACTGCACCCCACCACCGCATACCACCACCAAAGAAAAAAACTCAAAATAAAAATTGGGTAATCAAACATCCAAAAGAAAAAACCCAAAATAAAAATTAGGTAATCAAACACCTATTTGTTTTTATTTTCATTTTTTTGGAAACAGAAAACAAAAACTGGAAGTGTTTTCAAACTCTACCTAAGCCATGATAGAGTATCCAACGGTCACATTTTATGCGCCTTGGTGTGCACTTCCACCGCCGTGCTACGTGTTGCACCTTATTGAACGCGTTGCGCCTAGGCCTAGGTGAGGCGTGAGGAGTGTGCCTAGCGCCTAGGCGCGCTTTTTATAACAATGGTTACGTGTCTTTTTTTCATTCTTGTTATTGTTGAGACTATTTAATGTAACTGTCTTTCTTTCTCATTCATTTTGAATGCAATTCAGTTGCTTCAATAGATGTTTACTTAGCAATGTCCTGCGGTGTTCAGAATGTGATTTTTTTGAAAATTGAGGTATACAGTATCCCAATCGGTCAGTGTCGCACGCTGTGTTTGTGTCCGTGCTACATAAGTTTTAACACATAAGCAGTAGTTTAATTTTTTTATATTTATCTTAGTTTTACTTAAATACTCCTTAAGACAGACGTGCATACAAAGGATAGACGATCATCCACCTATTTAGACGGTCATGCGATTTTGGGTCCAATTGTTTTAAATTGGAAACGTCAAGGTTATGGTTTTATTTGCCAAAAGTCATAAACATTGGGAGGTTATTTGCAATTTAGCCCTTATCTAGCTGATCTAGGGCTGTCCACATGACATCGCGAAATGTCCAGATTGAGTTTTTTCCCTTAAAATTGACTAAACGTCCCTTCTTTTAGGCAGTTGGCACAAATTTACTCAAATACTCATTATACTCAAGAAACAAAAATTTTAAGTTAGAGAAAGAAAAAGGGAATCACATGGTGGGTGGGTGATGGTGGAGTGGCGGTGTGTGTGGATGACGGGTGGGGAACGACAGTTTTTTTTGTTGGGGGGGGGGGGGGGGGGAATCGACGATGTGTGTCGTGTGTGTGGGTGGAGTCTTTGAAGGTGATTTAGGGGTGGGGTGGGGGGTGTATGCGAGTGTCTCTCAGGATTGGTGGAGTTGTGCGTTGGTGGGTTTGAGCCTATGGGCGAAGAATCAGGCGGTGGGAGGTGGTGGAGGGGAGGTTGCTGACGTCGCTGGTCCCAAACTCGTAGGACAAATTAAAGAGTTTTAAAGAATAGCTTTTTTATTCTACTCTACCACCCAAAATAGGGTGATTTGTGCTGAACTGTTTTTTTTTTTTGTTAGTAAGGGTACTTGGGTAAATTTGTAAGGACCATTGAAAAGGGGTGATTTAGCCAATTTGAAGAAAAATGAAAGAAGCGATCTCGACGGTCCACGGACTGACGTGGACTTGAGATCAGCTAGATAAAATGATAAAATGCAATACATTTGGTGTACATACATACGTATATGGGGTGCCCTGGGAAAGTGCTTACTTTCCTAGCTCTGATCTAGCTGTCCATGCGTGCTCATGGACATCCTCAATCAGTATATACATATATATGTGCGTGTTTTTTTTTTCTTTTGTGTGTGTGTGTGTGTGAGACTATGAGGTACGCTGGAATGGTGCTTATTTTCCTAGTGTCCACGTGTGCTTGTAGGCATCCTAGATTGTTTTTTTTCCTTCTCGCTTAACCGCGCTTCAGACTTTTACCGCTAACCTTTCCACTTATAACTCCCCATCCCCCCTCTTTTTACCCATTTCTCTCTCTTTCTGTCTCTTCCACTTTCCTCCTACAAGCGCTAACTAAGACCATAATTCATCACTATGATCAATCACTTCTATCATTTTAATCTTTCAACAACTACTATCACCAATTCATCGACACAATCTTCAAAACCCTAGCCATGAGTCCCAACTTCTTTAAAACCTTTGCTCAATACTAAGATCTTCAAAACACTAGCCACATTTTCAAGTCTTTTAAAACTCTAGCCACATTTGAAGCAGCACTTAGCTTGATGGAGAGAAATCATAGCAACAACACAACATCATAAGTTATTATTTTTTTTTATATTTCAACATAACCTAGCTTTGATGAATCTATCAAATTGTGTCCAAATTTTATGATACTATTTGCTTGCATTCCACTTAGCGGGAAGAAGCTTGAGATGGGGGCGGTTGGTCTCGGTTAGGGTAAGGACGATGAAGAGAGAAATGTTTAAAAAGAGGGGATTTCAAACGATCTTCTTGCGCTAATCCACCGATCTTCTAGCATGGAGGAGCTTGAGGGCTTTAAAAATGGCGGTAGAGCGGTGGGTCTTGCTTAGGGATGAAAGGACGAGGAAAGGGGAAGAGAGAGAAAGAGATTGAGAGAGAAATGGAAAAAAGGGGGTTGGTGGGGAGCTAATTTTCCACTAACTAGTCTAGTCACCTCCCCTCTTTGGGGCGGTTAAGTGAGGAGAAAAAAAGAACTCATCTAGGCCGTCCACGAGGACACATGGACTGTTAGATTGGAGCAGGGAAAATAAGCACTTTCCCGGCATGTTAAGTGTGGATCAGCCCCCGATAGTATATGTAGGTATAGGGCAATTTGTCATATCTTGATGTTTGAATAATCTCTGTTTTGCAAGATTCCCTTATCGTCGTCTTTCATCTCACATAGTGCGCTTTTGCCTGCATCTTTTCTCAGCGACCTGCTTTAATACCATTCCACTCAACTGAATTACGGCTGATTGATGGCGAGGGTAAGTGGGAGCTTCGTCCGATTAAGTAATGAGCTGAACATGCTAATTGTATTACTGCCATTCGCCCAATGGTGTTCACCATCATTTACTGCATGTGGTGATGACTGCAAAGCAATGTCAACTTAGCTGCCGATGGAACTGGTAAAGTTAATCATACCTCAGCCTCTGGCTACATTTTTTTTAAATGATAAGGGTGCAGAAAGCAAAGCGGGAACATCAAGAATACTGTTGACCGAACTCTAGAAATAAGGTTAGTGCATATATGTATATCTCATTATCTCCCCCCAATATAGAAGAAAGTATTTATAGGCATTTATAGTCGCTATGTGGAAAAGGCTCTATTTTGTTGTAATATTCTTGATGCCTTGTTAGTGAGATTGGCTCCCATGAATAAAATGGCAGAGAAGACGGGGGTCTCTAATTCATATAGATGTTATAGTTAATGTGTTGGTTTTGGTTCAAGGCAAAGCTGGCAATCGAATAGAGAGTTGGGTCAAGCTGTGCATGTGCAGAGTTTTTAGATTTGAACAGTACAATTTTTTTAACTATGCTTCATGAAATTTGTAGTATGAGCTTCAACTGGAGGAGTTCACTAATTGTGATATCTGACCTACCGATCGAATTTGATCCAAGTTGGTTCAATTTTTTTCCCCTCCTGTCAGCAGCGGCAGCCATCTAACAAAATCTTGGTTGTCGATTTCATTTGTAAAATGGTGGACTCTACACATGAATGACCAAACTACATTTCCCTCTTTTATAAGCGCATTCTTCTCTTTGAAATGGTAAGAGAAAAACAGAGACATGAATGCAGGTTTGCAACTGAAGAGTCCCTCATCGACTGCTCCTAAAGGTGAAATCAGAAAAGGGATCCAGCCATATTACATGATCTAGCCATATATGCATATACACATCTTTAATCCGATCTTTTTTTATATCGGCCACGTGAGAGATCTTGATTTCTATTATTGCCTATTTGGGTAGGGTTTTTCTGCAAGGATTTCATTGTAGACAGATTAGAGGAAGTAGACTTCAGAGTTGGTTGGCATTTAGAGTTTAGATATTTTGTTGTATAGCTTAAGTTTTGAGCATAGTTATAGGATTTATATATTTTACAGCTTCATTTTAGCCCATAAAATTAGTTTTTCAGTGTATATATAGTGCTACATGTAAATGAGATAATACACAATAATTGATACCATTCTTGTCATGGTACCAGAGCCTAATATTTTCGCTTAGCCCTCTTTTTTTTTCTCTCCTCTTCCGGCGTTCATCCTTCCCGGACCACCGTCACTCGGTTGCGTCAAATTCCAGCCTGTAGAACCGGCCTTTGCTTCATCGGACTCTCATGTCCAGAGTTATGTCCTGTATCCTTCTCTACTGGTGTGGAAGCAATTAGACAACACCTCTTTTCTCTCGGCAATCACTGCCGACGCATTCAATCAGGCGACGCATTCAATCCGCAGTCAAGGAGCGGTATGTTTTCATCTTCATCGACATGGCCAAGGACGCAGAAACCTCCAAGCCTAAGCACCTCGATCCAAATTTAGAATATTACTTGTCCAGTCAAGCAAACTCAGGTAATTCCCTTACTAAGGATACCTTGAAAGGAGACAATTATGTTGCCCGGGAACAATCAGCTATTTTGACTCTAAAATCACATAATAAGCTTGCTTTTATTGATGGAAGAATTACAAAACCAGACCCTAAGTCTGAAGATTTTCTAGCTTGAGATATTGTTAACTCCACGTTATGTTCTTGGATTTCTAACTCACTAGATCCCCCTATTCGTGCCACTGTGTCACGACTTAATGAGGTCAAATTTATCTGGGATTCCTTGAAAACCTGATACCCAAATAAATTTGACCTATTCGTGCAACAGTTCAAACCTTCTGCAATATGGTCCATATCCAATTTGGCAAACTTGTCAAAATAATTCGGAGCGATAACGGCCATGAATTTGATTCTCAGCCCATGACCCAATTCTACAATGATCACGGTATATTACACCAAACCTCTATGGTCGATACACCCAAACAAAATGGGAGAGTTGAGAGGAAACACCGTCATATTCTAGAGGTTGCCCGAGCCTTATGTTTTCAAGGCAACCTACCTATTGAGTTTTGGGGGGAATGTTTACTTACCGCTGCTCACCTCATAAACCGTACTCCTTCAGCCATTCTCAAACACAAAACACCCCATGAACTCCTATTTCAAAAGGTCCCATCATATTCCCATCTTCGGACACACCACCAGCGACAGGGGGAGATCCGCCACCTCACCGGCTGCCACTCCTTCCCCTGGTTCGTCGGGTATCACTGTGGGTCCTGACCCCGAGATCTCCTCTCTGGCTTCTCCACCGAGCTCTCCTACTGTTCCGTCTCCCACTCTTGGTCGTGGAAAGCGACAAAAGAAAGCTCATTCTGTTCTCAAGGACTATGTATGTCACACTGCTCAAGTTCTCCCCCCTGCATCTTCAACACCCACCAACGGCTCTAACGGTCCTAGGTATCCTTTGGCTAATTTTATATCTTGCAAGTCATTTTCTGCTGCGCACACTCAATTTTTGGATGCAGTTTCTTCTGGCTCTGAGTCGCGTTCCTACAAGGTTGCATTCCACGTTCCAAAGTGGCGTGCAACCATGTAAGCAGAAATTGACGCTCTTGGCAAGAAGCCCATTGTCTCAAAATGGGTGTACAAAATTAAATTCAACTCTGACAGGTCTATTGAGATATACAAGGCCCGGGTTGTGGTTCGAGGGGATACTCAAGTTGAAGGACTTGACTATACCGATACTTTTGCCCCTGTTGCCAAAATGGTGAGCGTCCGCGTATTCTTAGCAGTCGCCGTTATTAAAAATTGGGAGCTCCATCAAATGGACATAAGCAATGCCTTTCTGCATAGTGATCTCCATGAAGAAGTATATATACGGCTACCTCCGGGGTTCTCTCCTAGCCAAAATAAGGTTCTTCGTTTGCGCAAATCTCTCTATGGTTTACGACAGTCACTCCGCAACTGGTTTGCAAAGCTCTCCACCGCCCTACGTTCTTATGCCTTTCTTCACTCCCATCCCGATCACACACTCTTCACCTACCGGAAAGGGGACATCTTTCTCTTTGTCCTTGTGTATGTGGATGATTTGATACTCGCTGGGAATAACAGCATCGCCTGCTCTTCGTTCAAACAGTATCTTAACGACTGCTTTAAGCTCAAAGACCTCGGGCCTCTCAAGTATTTTTTTGGCATCGAAGCAGCACGTGGACCGCGTGGCCTCTTTCTCTCTCAGCGCAACTTCTCTCTCTTGGTGTTCACCATGATCGTCTCCCATGAGACTCTTCTGTGACAATCAAGCGGCATCACATATTTATTCGAACCTAGTATTTCATGAAAGGACCAAGCACATTGAGACTGACTGTCACTATGTTAGAGAGCAGCTACTTGCCGGCAACATTAGTACTGCACATGTTCGCACAACACAGCTGGTCGCCGATATCTTTACTAAGGCACTTAGGTGTCACCAGTTTCATTATCTTTGTGGCAAGTTGGGCATTCGAAATCTCCATGCTCTAACTTGAGGGGGAGTATCAACCGGGATTATGCACATGTTAAATAAGTGCTTAACTTTAGAGTCTTGACAGTTCAAAACAAATGTCATGATCTATTTCCCTTCCTTCTTGTGTAGCTTAAGTTTTTGGCATAGTTATAGGATTTTCATATTTTACAGCTTAATTTTTCCGTGTATATATAGTGCTACATGTAAATGAGATAATACACCACAATTGATACCATTCTAGGTACGTGTAAAACACAAAGAAGATAGCTCCAAGTTGGTTACCAGTGTTGTGTTAAGGGGCCCTCTTGGTAAGTTAACAAGAATATTACATGTAATGATTGGCTGAACTTGTGACACAAAAGGATGTACAACTCAGGAGGAAGGGGTACAAATACGAGGGCAGGAGGTGATAGATCATGGCTCGGAGGTAGGAGTTGGTGCAAAGCGATGGATAAGCTTCTGCCTAGAATGGCTTAAGTTGTGTATGTGGCAGGGCATTGACATTATGGAAATGTTTTTCTAATGCCTCTCATGATCGGAATGAGATATTTATCCTACTTAGGGAAGAGGATCATATGAGATGTCACCTGCCCTGGTACATGGTGACATGGGGAGATCCCTGTTGTCTCCACATTATAAGGAGTGGGAGTCGGATGGAGTACATAAGGTCTAGTCCAGGCAAAAGGTGGGCAGTGAGAAATGATCCTCATGAAAGTATAGCCGAAAGGGTCATTGCTGATTTGACCCGAGATAAACACCATGCGTCAGCTGGAGAATAGTAATACATTGTTTGGCGGTTGAAGTTTTTATTCTATGTCTCGCGTGTTCATGTGAGATTTCGTCACTGTGACGCTGGTTCCAACCACCTTACTACTTATCTCCGTAGGTCTTGTGGCCAAACCCTCAAGAGGCCATGGACGACCTCGTATCCTGCCAACATGAGGTCTCGTCTCCTCCCCTTAGGGTTTGGCCAAGAAGAATGAAGAGCCGAAGCTCAAAGATAAAGTCGCCTAAGGGCTGTTGCCCCTCGAAGGATGAGTTCCTTTACGCCTCATTAACTTACTCAACAGATCTCTGAGGTTTGATAGGTTTTATCATATTAGTCATCTTTCTTTCTTTGACATTTGGCCGAGTCTAAGAGATCATGTCAACCTCCACCCAGTACAAGTTCTACATCATTGAGTTGTTAAACCAATTTCGTCGGGAAACATGTCAAAAAGCAACCTGTTGTATAAGAATGAAGCTCTTGCTCCTAACTCAGAGCAATCATTTCATCTACTTAGTGGTTTTGGCACCTTGGAATTCATCTACCCACTCTAGCTGGCAGAACTACTATGGTCCAAGCTGTCATTATTCAAACAAAATTTCCTGTGTGGTGACACGGTACCAAAAAATTCATTGGTGAGCCTAAAATTCCTAAGATGACCATACTCTCCAAAATGTGGACGACTCTTTCTAACAAGAACGCTAGGAGCTGCAAATATTACACAGATCGATCAAAACTAAGGAATTAACGGCCAAGGGGACTAATTGGTTGATTAGGAATCTTTTACTACAGCTCTGAATGAATTTCGTAGTGTCTTTCCTAGTATCGGTTTTATGATTGGTATCCAGTCTTAAGAAAAACACCTAGACATTGATCGTGGCTTTTCACGATTCTTATTGGTTTTGGCGGGTTATAAACAACATTACCATGGCCAAAACCATAGCTAGATTTACTTTGGGATATGTTTGTCCATCAAGTGGTCCTTTTTTAGCTTAGGAGTAAAAATATAGGGATTAGTTTTTGCCTTAAGCTCAGATTTGAAGGATTCTTGTAAGAGGTGAGAACAAGTGGAGCCACCAAGAAACAATGACATGAACCACCATTTCTTTCAGGTGGATTAAGAGCTGGAGAATCTATTCCCGCGACGTGCGAATAATTAGTAAACATGTACAATCACAAAAGTGAAGTTGTTTGCATTGGAAGAAGAAATTTAAGGCTTGTTAGCCTCAGATATTTGTAAAAAAGTTATTCCCATGTGCTATGTATTTGTGTTCATATCTAACTTGTCTGGGTAAGTGTTTGCACCAGAAAATATCTTTTTTACAAATACTTCACTTTGATTAAATGCTGCTAAATAACATTTACTCTTTATTATTATTTCTGAAAAGATTTAAAAAGCAGAAGAAATCAACTTTTTGAGAATGTGTTCCTATTGATAAGGGATTAATGTGGTTGGTTACTTGTTACTGATAATTATTTTCGAAGTTGATAGTTTATCTTTAAGTAGATAGTTTGTCTTGAAATAGTAGTTATTTTCTATAAAGCCTCTACTATAAATGGTGGTCAAAGAATCATCATCAATCATCATCCACCAGACAAATCCAAACTTGAAGTCTTTTTTCTTTCTTGTGTTTAGAGGCTTTTGCTACCTTCGGTAGGAAGTTCAGTTTTTAGACTTAGAAACATTGCTGTGTAAACATTCACAATCAATCGAAAGCTCTCTTTGTCATTTATGGGTGCATAGTCTTTCCTTGCAATTTTCATCTGTTTGTCAAAGTTTCTCACTTTCAGGGTTGTCTCCAGGCCCTTGGGGCAAAAAAGATCTCGTGCTTTTAATCGGTTGTGCTGTGGATACACGATCGATAGTGAGTTCGCTCAGCAACGCAAACATTGACACGCCTGGTGGGACCTTTTAATTAAGAAATGCCAATAATATGTTTCCAAGCAATTCCTTGGAATTTCAGGCCCGGTTTGAAGGATTAAGGGCCAATTTGTGGATAAATTTGATGAAATGCCGTACTTTGGCATCTTATTGCAAAGAAATTTTAAGCCACTGCCTCTTTTATTTTATATGAAGTCAACAGTGGAAGATTTAATGAAATTTTGGTATGACCTAATGGATTGCGTTGATGCAAACCATGGCCAGCCTATTCTACCATTAATTTTGATAGATACCTCCAACGAATTACATCGGTTTGGAAACAAAATTAAAACCTTGATGAGAGTAGATCATTCATCTTTTTTAGAGGATGTACAAGATGAATTAAAAGAACGCCAGGCTTTAATTCATAGAGTAATGTGGACGAGGAAGGAAGTGAATTTATTCCTTTCCACACTTGCTAAGGTTAAAAAGTTACAAACCAATAGTCATTCTTTGACTACTGAAAATGAAATGATGCCAAACATGGCTGAAACAAGAAAATAATTAGAAGATGGATGAACCAATTCATGGTTAGTAAAAATTATACGACTATCTATCAAGAGGAGTCGTTTCACAATATCCAACTTCAAGTATTATCTCCACGCAATTCAAGTGAGTTGATGAATTGCATGAAAAATGTGTGTTAAGGGAAAATTATTTGAATTCATTGATGAAAGTAGCTGAAACTTACACCAAAAATGGTGTGAGTAACTTTTGTAAAATCGATATCGTGCCAAAAATGGCTGAAAAAGTTGAACAACCATGCTCATTCTCATATGGAATTGATATGTCAAAAGGAGATTTAATTGATATGGTTAGAGGGCAAGTTTGCAAGCCTATTTTGGCTGAAAGCAAAAAAGAGCCCTTTTCATGCTACGTGTATAGCGAGCCAACCGAGGCTATTGATCTAAAATTCCCTACTGTTGGTGAGTTTGAAGCTTTTGACACCATTGATGAAAACATGTCTTTTGAAAGCCAATTAGTGTTACATTTTTTGAAAATGGATACCCTATTTGGGTTTGTGGAGCGCACCAGGGTAGAGTATTAGTTCAATGGTTATCCAGAATTGCAAATATAGCTAAATATTATTTGTTTTTTTCTTCTCCATGCATGTTGAATAAAGAAATGCTCAATTGATTGGCTTATCGGTAGCCATTTTATATGCCGATTGGGTAAATTGCTTGGCCAAAAATGGTCATTATCTGTTAGTGACATGGCAAAATATAGTCATGGCTTGTTTAGTGGCTTGGCCAAATGTGGCCATTGACACCGAAATAAATATAGAGAGCTAAAGCCAATCGATGGCTATCGATTGTGAAAAATGCAAGCCTATCAATAGTAAAAGGCTATCGATAGTAAAATTATGGCTATCGATAGTGAAAATGCTTTCATTTCGAAGGGTGCAAGCCTATCGATAGAGAATATTATCTTGCAAAATTAAGATGATAAAGTTTAAGCCAATAGATGGCTTATTGATCGTGAAATGCTATCGATCGTGAAAGGCTACCAATCATGAAATGCTATAGATCGTGAAAGGCTATCTATTGTGAAAGACTATGGATTATGAAAGGCTATTGATCGTGAAAGGCTATATATCGATCGTGAAAGTCTATCGTTTGTGAGAAAATGCTTTCCCTTTGAAAGATATGACTCTTCATAATCGATTGTAAAAAATGCAAACCTATTGATAATGAGAGGCTACCTTATTGAGCTAAGCCAAGGCCTTTTCATGAAATGCTATCGATCGTGAAATGCAATCTATCATGAGAGGTTATCGATAGTGAAAGGCTATGGATAATGAAAGGTTATCGATCGTGAAAGGCTATATATCGATTGTGAAAGTCTATCGATTAAAAAAAATGCTTTCCCTTTGAATGATGTCTCTTCACAATTTCCAAATAATTCAATTGCTTGAGCCAGGGGGGCAATGTTTGCACCAGAAAATATCTTTTTCACTATTGACTTCACTTTGATTAAATACCACTAAATGACATTTACTCTTTATTATTATTTCTGAAGAGATAATATAAGATTCAACAAGTGGAAGAAACCAACAATCTAAGAATGTGTCCCTATTGATAAGGGATACGTGTGGTTGGTTTCTTGTTAGTGTATAGTTATTTTCTAAGTGAGTAGTTTATCTTTAAGTGAGTAGTTTGTATTAAAATGGTAGTTATTTTCTACAAAGCCTCTAGTATAAATGGTGGTCAAAGAATCATCATCCACCGGACAAATCAAGACTTGTAGTCTTTTTCTTTTTTGTGTTTAGAGGTTTTTGTTGCCATCGATAGGAAGTTAAATTTTCAGACTTGAAAACATTGGGGTGAAAATATTCACAATCAATCGAAAGCTCTCTTTTTCATTTATGGGCATGCAGTCTTTCCTTGCACTTTTCATCTGTCCGTCAAAGTTTCTCACTTTCAGAGAAGTCTCCAATCCATTGGGGCAAAAAAATCCCGCACTTTTAATCGGTTGTGCTGTAGGTGAACGATCGATAGTGAGTTTACCCAGCAGCGCAAACAGTAAGTCAACTACAACGATCTAATAGAAGTAAAGAACAATTCAACCAGCAATGTCAGTTGGTTGGCTTAAGATGAAACTCCTAGACTACTTTTAGGCCATCTTCACCGAATGAAGTCAGAGGTTAAAGTGACTCTGAATGGTGGACACTAAGGGTTGGTTTGACAAAAATTTTTTTTTTTTGTTTTGAGTTTTTAAAGAGCAGCTTAATTTTTTTTTTACAAAAACAAGTGGGTGTTTGATAACCCTTGTTTTTTTTTTTGGTGTTTGGTAACCCTTTTTATTTTGACTTTTTTTTTGGGTGGTTTGCGGTGGCGGTGGTGGGACGTAGCGGTGGTCGAAGGTGGTGGTGGCCTGTGGTGGTCGCCGGTGGCTGGAGGTGGCTGCCGGGAGTCACCGGCGGCCTGAGGTGGCTGCCGGCGGTGGCCGCCAACAGTCGCCGGTGGTGGTCGCCGGCGGCCGGAGGTGGCTGTCGGCGGCCGCCGGCGGTCTGGAGGTGGCTGCCGGCGGTGGGAGGGTGGTGATGGTGGTCTCAACAAAAAAACCAAAAGTGAAAAAAAAAATCAGTTTTTGGAGTTTTTTTTTTACTCTTCAGTTTAAAAACTGGTTTTTTAAATTGAAAAAGGAAAAAAAATGGTTACCAAACGCACTTTTTTTTTTTCTAATTTTCAAAACTGAAAAAAAAGAGGAAAAAAAACCGCGTCAAACGTGGCCTAAAATTATCGAAATATGCTTCCATGACTTTAACAGTTACTTTGGTATCATGATTCATCTCCCGATAAAATTCATTATCTCTTGTCATGTTACCACCTTGCGATGGTCAGGAAAAGAAAATTTAGTTCTTGGAGAAAAGCTACTCCAACTGCAATGATCTCTGTCTAATTTCTGAAAGTACAGAGTTGATCAGGATGGCCCAGCCAACCTTACATAGTAAAATCTAAATCCAGTTTGCACACCAACTGCGAATCTTATTGACTCTTATTGACGAGATAACTGAAAGAGCCTCACATCTTTTTCAAATTATCCAATATATTTGTCATAATTATAAGCTATTTAGAAAAGCTTGCGCCTCCTCCTTCATATTCGTGCTTAGCAAAATGGATGATTTCGTATGGATTAGTTATTGGCCCGGTTCCGAACATACTGTTCCAAGATAACTTTCAGGTGGGCGAAAGATTCAGGTGGAATTTTTTGCAAAATTCGTAGCATCATCAGCAAAGAATAGAGGAATAGTTGTGGACTTCTTAGGCTGGCTCTGATTCCTGGTATCAATCCCGACCTAGCTACATTAGCTAAAGATGCTAACAGAATCTCTGCGTATAGAATAAATAAATAAGCCCATAGAGGTCCCCTGTCTCAGTCCACAAGTCAATTGGAATCTTGATGACTGCGAATCATTGATCAAGATTTCATAAGAAACTATGGAATTTCACTACATTATAAGCCTGATCAAATGTTTTGGCATTTGAACTATTTTAGATACAACGTCGAGGAAGTTTCAATTCAATGTGTCATAGGTCTTGCTCATATCCATGTTAAAAGCCAGACTTCTTGTTGAGGCGATATCTCACTTATGAGTTCTTGGGCTATGATGACATTGTTGTTGATGTGCCTTTCCCTTATAAATACATCCTGGTACTCCGAGATGAGTTGACCACTAATAGGTTTGATTGGTCTTAGACTTTGTAGTTCGTGTTACACTTAGATATTGGTCTGAAGTCACTTAGGTTACTTGGGTATTTAGATTTAAGGATGAGCACCAAGAAGATCTTATTTGTTTCCCACATCATGTAATCTGATTGTAGGAAAGAGAGTTCAACAGCCATGAGTGGTCCCTGCATAAATTCTAGCATTCTTCTAAACTAACATCGGTATCCCATCAGGCCCGGGGGCCTTGAGAGGTTTGATTTGAAATAGAGCTAGGGAAACTTCAAATGTCGTGAAAGGTTTAGAGAGCCAAAGGGATTGTTGTGCTGATGTTGCCAAATGACATATCACTACTAGGTGGATGTAGTCAAGTGTTTAAGGAGACGAGATGCCACCCGCAATGACCTCTTAACTGTTATTTACTGTAAGTGTAATAAATACGCCATATCATGTTACGGTGAAATTGTCGGTTTTGAATCGACAAGTACTAAGAAAAAGCAATTCGAAGTACAAGTTCTTAAATTACTACAAAAGCAACTGAAATCCTATTTAGACCATATTACAAATATCTTCAAAGAATGACAAGTCTCTTTAAATAGTATTCTCAAGTACTCTTTCTTAAGTGTTCAAGCTTTCCTCCAAATGCAATGACCTAAGCTGCAACAAAATTGTAGTCTTAGGCAAAGCCATACAAAAGTAAAAAGTGCGCCAACTTGCTTTCTGGTCATCCCACATCTATCAAAGTTAAAGCACATTAGATTGATGATGTTGGGACGGGACTTGAACAAGATCTATTAAAGAAAATCAACAAAAATGAAGAATGGAAACCGATAATTTAGAACTCATGTGATGAATTGTTCTCGACCCATGGAAAAACAATATAATCTGCTTGCATCTGTGTCTATTGCTTTCATTGTAAAAAGATGGATTGAAACAAAAAAGTATATCTTTGTCTGCTCAAAAACTAGATGATCTATTTGTGTGCTCTTGAACAAATGCTCCACACAGGGAAAGTCTCTAGAGCAAGTTAAATGATGTGTCAAACTCCTTTACCCATCCTTACAGCCATAACAGAACCATAGTCCAGAATATGAATTTAGCAACACAATTAGCGCACAAATACATAAAACTACAGTTCAGTTATATGGCTAAGACAAAGGCACAGAGGACAATCCATGCCGCGAGTCTTACATATGAGCCCACAGTTCAGTATGGTTGCACATAGTGAACCAGAAATGAAAAGAATAAACTTGCCTATTTTGTTGTGCAAATGCATTATGTTATTTGTTTTTCAATATCACGAAAACTATCCTTTAATGATGCATTAGAGATCGCAGCAATGAACAAGGTCAATATCTCTTCAACCTCCCAAATAATTTGAGAAAAACCAGAATAGTTACTGATGACTGAAGAGTACTAAACTATATACATGCGAGGTGGTGTTCCACAATGGAGGTGGATCAAAAATGTCATTGACCAAGCCTTCGGGTCAAGATTATAGTATGTCTTCTAACCTTCGTGGTAGAACTTGGCTTGCCAGAGCATACCAAAAAAAGTATGTTATGTAACTTGTGATGGCCAAAGAGTTCTTGAAGACTTAACATAAAAGTGAAAACTAGGAACCATGTTATAGAAATGCTATAGCACAGAAGTGTAAAATTTTCACTTTTAGAAATGCTACTAGTGGATGTCTAACACCATTAAAAGTAAACCATGGCTAAGGTTTCTTTGTCGAGTGTGTATAGCATTTGCATAAACTGTTAATTTTTTTAGAATGTCCATGAACACGCACCATTGGATATATCAACGTTAATGGTTAAAGACCTTCAAAAAAATATGGCCATGGCCAAGGGGAGGAGGAAGCACAGGGTGCACGTGCCACCTCTACCGTTAGATAAAAAGTTGTTTGATTTCTTTTACAATAATATGACTCAATTATTGGTTTTATTACTATGGTATTTATTTTTCCAATTTTATAATTTGCGAGAGCTTTTTTAGTGCCATTATCTTTTACAACACAAAAAATACCCCTACCAAATCCAGCACTCCAATTTCTCTTCATTTTTGCCACGAAAATAGCACAGGTAACACTTTTTAGTGATTAAAATGGAGTGTGGTTTCAATTCCAATAGAAACTTCGGTAGATGAATCTTTATGTATTTTTCATTTTTTTGTGAACTCAACATGTCGAGGCTACCTTAAAAAAATTGGTAAGCATACCTTTTAAAAAATTTTAGCTCCGCGAGGGTTAGGACTAATTAAAGTTCCACAAAGAAGCAATCCCATTAGGTAATATGGAGGAGAGCACACGGTAATGTTGGGCACAATCTCTCTCTCTCTCTCTCTCTCTCTCTATATATATATATATATATATATATATAGGGACGCGATCCATTACCCGCGCAGGCAAATAAGTTTTCTTGCCAATGCGATCTGACCGTCTATCCACGATTTATGGATGGTCCAGATTAAATCAATAGTGCTAGATAATCCTAGTACTTAAACATATTTGCAATATAGCCCCAAAACTTTAGAAAAATATTATTCTAGCACCCTAATACTTAGTTACCTACAAAATAAACTATAAAGAAATTTCAGGATATAAAGCTACTTACAGAAATTCTGCTCTGGGTTCTTGAATGTACGCCTGCCATGCTTCTCCTTTGCTTTTCGATATCCAAGCTTTTCACCAAGTGGACACACAGCTTGTTGTCTTACGTTTATATGATTTGGCTAATGGCTATTATCAAACACTCTTAAGCTTCTAGGATATTGGTTTGAAGTAGTAAAAAACGTTGTACTAAAACAATACCTCTTTATTTATGCTGGAAAAGAAATATTACATAGGAGTAATAGAAAGGAATGTTTCCTTCTATTGTTGCACACTCTAAATCTTAGCACACTTCACACTCTTACACACTTCACTCTGCCTTCTAACTCTTACTTCGGCCCATTTTATAGATGAAAGAATCAGACACATAGAATTCTTCAACAGTGAAAATCCTCTATTATTTTCTGTAGGGTCATTTCTTTTTCATTATGGCAGACAACTCTATTCTCTTTCCAACTTTGTCTTGTCATTTTTTGCTGGCCATTATGTCAATTTCTATCATGGCTATCCAGTGGTCTCGCACCTTCTTGTACAGCTCAAAAGTTTGGCTAGGCAGATCAGGTTCTTCTTTTCCTTGACTGTTGAACTGTTCATAGAGTTTGAATACCTGATCTTGACCTTGTTTGGAGGGCTCTGTAGATGCTCTACACCACTTCAAGATTATTATCCTTTGTCCATCACAAAAACATGCTTCTATGGGATCCGCTACCATAGTTTCAATGGTTGCATGAACACAACTGATTCTTTCAATCTTGTCTTTCTCCGGATTATACGTGTCCCATAGTTCATCCTTATGTGGCCGGTAGAAATTCATTAATTTTTTTATTAGCAAATCGATAAATGAACCAAATCTGGTATGGTTGGTAGAATTTGGTTTCGCTTCTTTCTGCCAGTGTTGACAATATTTGGACTATGATAATCTGTCGACTAAATCCCATAACTTCAAGAGCATATCGAACTATAGCTGGGAGACTATCGATGAGTTGATAATCATCTCAATTTATTTTGAATGTGTATATGAGTCCATGTTCAATCCATTTAAGATCAACCTTGTCTGATGGTAATGTGAGACTTGGCCATCTATAATCCCAATTAAGAAACGCCTTCATTTCTGGTTTGTGAAGGATCCTTCGTGTTCATTCTTCTTCCTGACTAGTTCTTTTATTTTTGTAGTGATATCAGCTGGGAGCAATGATTCTAGTTCTTCTAACAATTGAATTCTTTCTTCCTTTTCTTGTAGGACTATCATTCCTTCTTCATCGTTTATATCAAGCCTTTCTTGTAAGTGCTTAACATAATCAGTTAATTGACTGAGGGTTCTTCATAAATCTTTTCGGTAATTTTCCTCAGATAATGCCAGACATTTCCAAAGAGTTTTTTACTCTCTTCATATAACCCTAGATCATAAAACGTTTTTGTTTTATTATCATTGGTTTGTGCTATGGTAGCATTTTGCTTTGAAGATTTTTCATCTTCGTTAGTTGTCACTTTTCTTTTTAGATCCTTATTGTTAGGATAGTAATTTTTTATTTTCTTGCCCACTTGTTTAGGGTGCCTTGCTGTTGAGGTTTAGCCTTACTCTCTTTATTTCAAAACTTATGCATTGGTTTTGAACGCTTAATTATGTGTTGTCCTGTTTTAGGACTTTCAGGTTGGTAGTTCCAATCATCATCTTCTGCTACTGGGGGAGGATTTGTGAGTGAAAAAGAATTGTTATCTTTCATTTTAGGGTAAATGACGTAGTAGTCAAATTTTCCTGGTGGTTCTCTCAGTAGACCGACTTCAGGATCTCCTGCTTCATACCTTTCTTTTAAAGCCTTTTGAGTAGTCTTTTTTGCGATAACACCAACTCCGTGCATCATAAAGCATAATTTCCTGGTTAGGCTATCTACAAGTGCATTTTCGGCTGATGAGATGTATTCTACATCAAAAGTATAATAATTAAACCATTGTTGCCATCAATAAAGTCTTGTTTGACTAACATCTCTTAGGTCTCTTTTAAGGAAAGCCTTGATACACCTATTATCTGTTCTGATAAGAAAGTGTTCAGAAACTAGAAATATGTAAAAAGATTTTATGCCACGTTTTATAGCTAAAAACTCTTTTTCGTTTATGTGATACCGAGTTTCTGCATCCTTAAAAGTTCCACTCCAGTATCCACACAGCTGTTCTTCAGCTTGATCAGGGGATATTGCTTTTAATACTACACCCCAATAATTTTTAGAAGCGTCAGTTTTTAGAACTAACTTGTCTCTTTGTTTAGGCAAGCTTAATTTTGGCAGGATTTGAACCTGACCTTTTATCCAGAGAACATTTTTAGTATCTTCATCTTCATCTTCACATATCCATTTTCCTTTTCTAAGCTTTTTACTTAAGGTTCTTGTTAGGTTTGATAAATGCGGGATGAATTTTCTCGTAATTTAACAATCCAAAAGTCTTTGAAGTTGTTTTACATCATTGATTTTTTTTCCTAAAAATAGCTTAATTTTTTCAGGTATGTGATCTTGAAGGACAATTTTTCTACTGTCTTCTACTCTCATTTCTAGAAATTTAATGGTGGTTTGTTCCCATTCACATTTCTTTTGTGGTAGTACTAATCCATGGTCAATGAATTCGTGTGCTATCTTTTTAGATGATTTCTATGTTCTTATCTGATTTTTGAGAATACTAATATGTCATGTATGTATACTACACAATAATCTCCGTGCTTTCTAAAGATGTTATCCATCCTTCTTTGGAATAAAGGTGGAGCATTTTTTTTAATCTGAATGGTAACACTGTCCACTCATAGTGCCCTTGTGGTGCACTAAAGGCAGTTAATGGAACTGATGATTCTTTCATTTTGATTCTTTCATTTTGATTTGCCAATATCCGTTTTTTAAGTCAAACTTCAAGAAAAAGTTGGCTAGCTAGATTTTGTTTATCAGCATATCCTTATTTAGAATTTTATAGCCATCTTTGACTGTTGTTGTGTTTAAAGCTCTAAAGTCTATGACTAATGTGGCTTTTTCTCTAGCCTGTTTAGCATGATTTTTTACCATGAATGCTGAACTTGAATGAGGATTCTCGCTGGGTCTTATTAACCCTTGTTTTAGTATTTCAAGAATCTTTCTTTCAAATTCCTGAACCATCTCAACACTATGTTGCATTGGTTTTACGTTAACCACATAATCTTTATCCTTGAGGGTCAATGTCGCCCAAGGTTTATCCTTTTTTCATAATTTTAGCAGGTCTTCACTAAAATTATTTTCTAACATCTTTTTTATACTATCAAGACTAGGAATTTCTTTTCCTTGTTTGCATTGATAATGTTGGTTTATTTCTTTAACCCAACTGTCATCTTCTTTGGTTAATTGTTTGTTAGGTAACTCTTCCTGATTTACTTCTTCTTCAAGTAACCTTTTTCATGAGTCTATTTTGGTTTCTTCACCACACTAGGCTGCGTAGAGAGACTCACTCTGGATATATTTTTAGATTTCTCCTACTTTTTTGGACGAAAACTAAATTTTTATTTTTGAGCAGCATATTTTAACAACGGAATTTTTTGACGTTTTATCTCAATATGAAACTCTTCCTGAATAAATGGTCGATTTTCAGCTTGTTTGAGAAAAGCATTTCCTATTAGAAAATTGCCGTCTAAGTCTTCGAATTGGATTAATCTCTCTATAATGAATTGTTTTCCATTTATTATGATTGGAATATGATATGCTTCATATTCTGGCTCGAACTCATCGCCATTTGCCATTCGCATGCTCATGAGTTGATCTGTTTTGATCCATTTTTTTAGGGTAAAACTCTTGGTTGTGCCAGGCAATAGGATGCTCCAGTATCTACTAAAGCATCTATTTTAAAAGGATGATAACCCTGGAAGTCGAAACTTAATTCTATATAAGAATTGTTTGGACTTACCGCCATCCGTTAATTATTCATTTTTTTCAGACCTTCTTTTCTTTTTGATAATACTCATAATGTCTTGAATACCATTATCAAGATCATCTCCTGTCAAGCCTTTTCCTTAAGCTTCTTCTTGACAGTGTTATTTACTGATGTTATGGTCATTACATGTATAGTTTATACACGTGATGACATGCTTCGTCTGATTGGAATGGTAACTATTTTGTACCCTATGATGTCTTCATCAGAACTGTCTTCTTCTTTGATAGCTTCTTCTACCATTTTTTCCTTTCCTTTTGGATTTGTAGACATGAAAGGTATTGAAGAGACAAAGTGTCTCCTTGGTTTTTCAAGAATAACCACACCTTTATTTTCCCTAATATGCATTTGTTCTAATTGTTTACTAGCTAATCCTTGTCCTATCACCCATTTTTTAGGCCATGATAGTTGCTCTGGATTTATCTTCCGTGCTTTTATTGCTCGAACATTACTACTTGTTTGTTCAAATAGTTCTACTTCACTGTTTAGTGTTTTACTTAGTGGATTAGTGGTATTTACCACTCTTTAAACTAGACGGTATTGTACTGCAATATTTTTGCAGACTTCACGTAATTTGGTCATGCCTTGAGTTTGAATTCTCAGTCCTAATGCTTTATTAAGATAAGGATCTTTTAAGGACATGAAGTAGTTTGGTGTAGTTTTAAACAAAACTGGTCTGTTATACAAGTTATTTTGGATACCCCCTATTAGGGCTTTTTCAAAAGTTTTCTACCGATTATCTATTAAACAACAGATTACTGGTGTATCTCTGCCATCTATGAATAATGGACAAAGACTAACTTGTATCATACCAATATGGATATAGTGATATCATTCTCTAAGGTATTGTTTTGCCTTATTTGCCTTGAAGAGAAGAATGTCTAGTATTTTTTCTTCAGTTTGACCTACCGAGGTTTCTCCTTCGAAAATCTCTACATTCATCTTACTCTAAATCTGAATATGGAGTTTTTATATATTTCTCCAACCCTGATTTTAGGCATTTCCCAATGGCTTGTAGTAAAACCGGGAGTTTCTTCCTCAATTGATTCACTCTAACTAATTAAGGAATCATCTCTTCTTCATGATCGTAGGTTTCTGACCTCATGAAGATGGTGCCTACGCCTTTTAAAGTTCTGTTTAGACTTTCTTCATCATTTGATGTTGTTTCATCATCAGATTCGTAGTCATATTTTAAAACAAGCTCTTCTGCTTCGTCTTCAGAATCTAATTCGTATCCCCATGCTGGCTCGTATCTTTCTTCAGCAAATAAGAAAGATCTTATATTTTGTTTTCTTTTCTTACTTGGGCATTTATTTGCATAATGTCCTTTTTCGCCACAAAACCAGCAACAATCACACTCTTTTGGTGATTTTCCTTTTGGACATGAGGGTTTTTTATACGGAATATTAGATTCCTTTATAATATATCTTCCTTATGGTTTGGATTTTTCTCTTGATGGATTAATTTTCTTTTCTGAAAATTTGTCCAGTTCTTCACATATCTTTTTTCGTTTCCAGACTTTTTCTTCTTGAAGTTTGGCTTCTTTTCACATCCATAGTTGTTTACCATATTATCGACTTTAGAACGACAATCATAACTCATATGAGCTTTTTTCATATCTTTTATTGCCTATCCTTCAGTACAATATTTCTTTAGAACTTCTTTTACAACTGCAATCCTTTCTCTTAAGGAATCCCAAAGCATTTCGTCGTTTAGGAGTTTAGTAAATTCTTTTTCTGCTAGTTCATCCCATGGTTTAGGAAGTTTGGCGATAAATTGCTTTCACCAATGGAGGCTGTCTCTAAGTTCTAACTTGTAAAAATATTATTTAAATTCACAAGTTTAATTTTTAAAATAGTATATCATATAGTTTTGTCAAATTTGTGAAAGTACTTTTTTCTTGAATACCTATGTTATTTATAGATATTCGCAAAACTCTCGTTTGAGGTTATCTGTAGAGGTGTCAAAGGGTCGGGCTTGGGCCGGCCCAGCCCAGGCCCAGAGGGCCAAAAAAAGGGCAGGGCCATTTAGGGCTTCGGGCCTTGGAAACGGGGCTGGCCCGGGCCAGGCTCAAATCTATGAAATGGAGGCCCTAACTAGGCCCTAACTTTAGGGCCGGCCCAGGCCCTTTTTAAAAAAAAATTATTTTCATGTTGCGAAAATATTAATTCACGAAATAAATGAAATTGATAGGCCCTAAATCATTCAATATCTCTCTCGTGGCTAATGAAGTGCCTTAGAGCTCTACTTTTACTCTATTGATTTGCTACAAAGAGTAATTTTGTTCGCAAAAAGATAATCTTTTCACAGAAAAAATATAACTTTTAGTCATGAAGGTTTTTTGTTTTCTAAACTCAACAATGGATACCTAAAAAACTTTTTTCCAATGATATCTCTAAAAATTTCACTCAAATATACCTCTAGCTTTGCATTTTCATAGTAGCAAATATCTCATTAGAAGCATGCATCATTAGACCATTTTTACCATGAACTTTTTTGTGCTTTTTGGAGTTATGTTCCCAATTTTCATTGGCTAATTGTGTTGTTTCTAGTTCTTAGATAAACAAACATTTATTTACTCTTCATAATTCTATGAAACTAATACAGAGGAGCCTTGTAAGTAAAAGTAGATAAAGAAGTAGGAACCATCATCATGAGCTGCAAAAAATGTGCATGTTCAAAACGTTAAATAAAAAGAGAAAAATATGAGGTAGAGAGAGAATGAGGCATGAGAAAAAAAGGGGAAACAAAAAAAATGTAAGTAACACAGTAGTTTAGGGCCAGATTTAGGGCCAAAGGGCGGGGCCAGAATAGGCCGAAAAGAGGGCTAGATTTTGGGCCAAAGGGCCTGGCCAGAATAGAGCCGAAAAGAGGTCCAGAACCGGGCCGAGGCCAGGCCTGACCCGGGCCAAGCCAAATTTGGAAAATATTAGGCCTGGCCCAAGGCCCTATGCGTTAGGGCCAGCATTATTCTTTAGGGCCAGGCCGGCCCGCGAGCGTCTCGGCCCTTTTGACATCTCTAGTTATCTGCATAAAACATTATCCATTCTTCGGAAATGTTAAGCTTGCTTTGGGCTTTAATTATCATTTCGTTATCTACGATGCTATTTCAGAACCTTGTTGTTTTTCCTCGCAGGGTTGCTCGAATAAAATGTTTCATAGTATGCATTTCTATTAAATTACCACCTATTATGAAAATTCTTAAGGCTTGTGCCCAGTTATCAATAATTTCTTTAGTATTTGAAATACAATCGATATCAATATATATGCTGTATTGATTTAGGGGCTCATTTTTTCTATTTTTTTGGGACAAATTCTTGTTTTAAATTTGTCCTTATAGGGGCGTTATTAAATTTATAATTTCTTTCTAAATTTAATTCTAGATTCCATACTCATACATAGTTTGGATCGGTTTCTCCGTTCCATAAAATCATATCAGCAAACGCCTTATTTACTTTTGGTATGACTCTTTTTTCTTCTTGTTTATATTGTTGTTCTTTTAGAACAGCTGTATCTATTTCATATATCATTAGTTTTTTTAATGATTTTTGTTTTTCTACTTTGTCTAAGTAGTCATTTATTATTTTTTCTATTTCTTCTGCACCTATTCCCTTTGCGGGATCTTTGGTGTCTTTTGAGCCACTTGAAGAGGGTTTTCCTTCGCTACCACTGTATGCTATAACTTCTTCAAATACATATGAAGTTACGTTGCTATAGTACTTATTGGTAGCGTCATAACTTTCAAAGTTTGATAAGAAGTTATCTGAGTTTAGGACGTAGTTTTCACTTTCTAATCCTTAAACTGAATTGTGTAATTCAGTTAATATCTGAGATGTTATCTTGTTTAGAGTTCTACAGATATTTAGAGTTTCATGAGATACATCCATTATTTGACTTAATAATCATGTTACCTCAGTTTTTCCAACTCCATGGTCTAAGTTCATAATTCCTGTCATATGATCTAATAAATAAGGAATTTTCATGAGTTTTTCGGTTGAATCTCGCCTTTGATTAGGCTCTGATACCAATTTTGTATGGCCAAATTCTCCTTTGGTCGAGAATGACATGTTCTAATCTTGAGAGGGGTCAATTTTAGTCTCTCAGAAGTATGAATGGTTTTAAGTGAAATGCTGAAAAGTTGAAGGGTTAAAAAGAAAATTAACCAGAGAGCTGACAACTTGCCAGCACTGGCATTTTATCTTCTCCCATATATATATATGGTGGCCGATCCACATCTACCGATGGAGAAATAGTTATTTCCATACTAGTGATCTAGTCGTCCACTAGAGGTTATGGATGGCTTAGATTGAATATTTTGTATTAGGGGCCCACTCAGGCCGAAGGTACCTTAAATAGCGAAGGGATTCATGAAAATTGGGGAGGCAAGGCTAACCGCTATTGAGTAACGGTTAGACAGAGAGTTGGAGATCTTCACTAGTGGATGTGGATTAGCTCTCCCTCAACACACGCACACGCACACACATATATATATATATATATATATATATATATATATATATATATATATATATATATAGGGAGCCGATCCCTGTCTACCTGTGGAGAAGTGCTTATTTCTCCAATTGATCTTGCACCATCCACAATGCCAAATGGACGGTGCATATGCCTTTTGCTTAATCGCCCTTCTCACGAGCGGTTAGCAAATTTTCCAAATTAATCCTTCCATCCAACCACACTGCATTCTCTTTTTCTCTCTTCTCACCTTTCTCACCTTTTGTCCGTACACTAGAGCAAAAAACCCATCTCTCTCTCTCTCTCTCTCTCTCTCCCATCTCCACTGAAGCAAACATCGATGCCGCCACTCCTTAATGACGAGGCCGATAGATCGATGGACACTGCCGATGACTCCAACGGTGACACTGTCCACTGAAGCAAGCCATCACCGCCGCTATATCTGTGCTCCGCCACATCTCTTGTCCCTCTCTATCTAGCCTCTCTACACCGTCATTGTCGCCATCGTCCTTCTCCCAAGCCGCCGATGCAGCCCTTCATCCCTCTGTCTATCTAATCTCTCTACAATTTATTGGATATGGTGGTTGATAGTTGGCTTGAATGGTGGTGGAGGAGAATTAAGATGGTTGTGGCATGGGAACTGAGGTGGTTGTGGCATGGGAATGGTCGATTTGTGCAGTGGTGGAGGAGATCTTGTTTGTGCAATTGAAAAGGGGAGGGGAATCGAGGAGAAAGTTCACCAGTGGTGGCGGGGTGAGAAGAGGGAAGGGTAAAGCAGGCGGCGACAACGACTGCTTTTTCATTTTTGTAATTGTTCGCTGGGCGAAGTGGTTTTTGGTTATGATTCTGGTGGTAGATGTGATGGTTAAGATGGTGGTGGGTGGTGAGTTTACCTAAAATTCAGAATAAATTTGATTAAATAAGCTAAACAGAAAGATAAAAAAGATGAAAGGAAAAATACAAAACTACAGATCAACAAACTGGAGATGATTAGATGAAATGATCAAAAACAAAGAAAGAAGAGAGAGTGGCAGTGGCAGTGGTGTGTAGAAGTTCAAAAAGAGTGACATGGGTCAAGAGAAGGGTATTTTCGGCACTAAGACTAACCGCTCCTCTTTGTAGCAATTAGTTTAGATCTTTAAAAAAAAGGATCTCAGTCGTTCACATTACCACATGGATGGTGTAAGATCAGTTGGAGAAATAAGCACTTAACCTCCACCGGTAGATAGGGATCGGCCTCCATATATATGGAAAGCTGATCCTTTAACCGTGCAAGCAACGTGAGTTAAGTTATCCGCGCAATCTGGTCATCCATCCTTTAAGGATGGACGGCCCAGATCTTTAAAAAAAAATGTCCGCCACACATTGTGGCAGACGTCCTTTTGACCAAAATACCCCCACCTGCTAGTTCGTTACACAATGTAGTGGACAGCGTTTTAACCATCATAATTGTGAGTCAAAAAGTCATCTGTCACACTGTGTGTGTGTGTGTGTGGATGGGAGCTGGTCCTTTGACTGTGCAGGCAACCTGAGCTAAGTTACCTGCGCAATTTGGTCATCCATCCTTTAAGGATGGACGGCCCAGATCATTTTTTTTTTAAATGTTCACCACACAGGGTTCTAATGATGAATACCAAAATCTAATTCCTTCGCTTTCGCTTCCTCGGCTCTAATCCCTATTCAGGTAACCTACTGCTGGCAGTCACCTGCGAAAAGGAAGTCAAATAATAGTCATTTGAAACACTTCGGATATAATAAAGCATGAATGGATAATATTCAAAACATTTCATGTGAAATAAAACATAAACATGAGCAGTACAGAAGCAAAGCCACCCCGACAGTGCTCGATCGCTTTACATATGCATATGTAACACTGACTAGTCCATCTAGGTACTAGTTAACCCAACCAACAGACCATCCTTATAACGCCAACAATACAGACCATCCTTATGGCTCCCAAGTTACTAACTCATGTCAACATTGAGAAGCAATAAATAGAATTCAAAACATTTTATGATAATTGAATTGATAAAACAGATGAGAATAAACAAATTACAAATTTCAAACGATCGCTTAAGGTTCAAGTTAGGCTTTCATGGACAGTTTCAAAATATCTTTTATATCAGCATAAAATCGAATCAATTTAGTTTGTAAAACTGTTCTATAAGCATTTGAAATCTGAATAGTGAAATAGGGTTCGGACAGAATTCCTTACCTCGATCCAAGCTAAGCAATGCTACCAACCTCGATGTCGATTAATGATCTCTGAATAAAACTAGAATGACAATCCATTGGTTAGAACACAATCTATGCTACATTATTATAAACCTAATATCATAATACCCCCACGTGCTCACTCCTAACTCTGAAATCGTGTAACTCAAAGCGCACCTCGCACATGGCCAACCTGACCGAAAATTTTATACACTCCTTAACGTGTACCGATACTCTAAAATTTATATAATTAACTCTAAAACACTTTTATGGCTTAAATAATTAATAAAAGTCAAAATATGCATTTTCTGAATTTTTGAATAATCTCGAATTAAAATAATTTCTTTAAATACAATACAAACTCATAAATAGCCATAATTGCTTCAAGATGTAAAATAAGTCCCATAATTTTTATAATAACTTTAGAATATGTATAAAAATTATAGAAATTAAGAATTTAAAACACATAAAAACTATTTCTTTATTTTTCGTTTTGCTAAATTCAATGCGATACTGAAAATGATAACAAATCGATTCCAAAAATCATAAAATTTATACTGAGTCTTTATTATACTATATAAACACTACTCTAATTTTCCCCAGAACATTTTTAGGGTTTAAAGGCTCCAAAATAATCTTACAACTCTACAAGTTGCAGAAAATACTAAAAATACATACGTTATCAGAAAAATATAAAATTTTTACAGTAATTCTAATATTGTCCTATGATCCTTCCTGTAAAGTTTCAACATTTTTGACGAGTTTACAATACCCAACAGCCATGTTGTACAACTGTGCAAGCACAGTATACTGTTCACGTATAACACAGTTACTGTTCATTATCTTCTTCTCCAGTCCAAACCCAGAACACACAGCTACTGTTCACGCAGTTTTCCTTCTACCCCAAGCACATTACAATTTACCCCATTAATACACTAAATCTACACCTCCATACACACTCAAACCACTTACACCCATATATCTCACACCCATTATTTTACATTACACACAATACACTCACATTTTACACACCTATACAACACACACACACAGCACTAACCTGTCCCCTGTTGGCTCTCAGACATCAACACTTCACGTTTCACACACTATAACACCCATACACACGCATACACTCACCTTATACATTTCACTATACATTACACTTGCAAGACTTCTCATCTTCACTAGCATCCACTCAGTCATGGCAAAGCCACTATCGTCAGGCTTCTTCTTGCTCAAATACCACACATACACACATGCACTTCCCATTTACACAGGTTCACAAAATTATACACCATTAACTCAGCTACTCTCTTGCCTAACACACACTTCACGCACAGCCTTATACCTCTTCCACTACTCACCTGTACACACATTCTATTCACAACCACATTATGATCCCACTGACTTAACACACAGTTTTCACACACTTCCTTACCCACATACTCACACACTCACTCACACAATACACCCCACCCCTGTAACATTTCCCTCACTCACGTCTCTTGACTGTCTCAAACACCCCACAAAAGACACTCACAGGGCTGCATTCTTCCTCCTTCATTATTCACCCACTAACTCAAACAACTCTCACTCGAACACCTCACATACCCACGGTTTCTCTCCATTTTCAGGCACTCACACACAGGCCATAAGCACACTCATACATTCACCTCGGCTCATAACGTGAGCATCTTCACGGCTGCCTAGTACCCCACACCACGGCGTGCACACACAGTTGTTCCCAAACCCATTTTTTTAACCCCTCAACCTCACTGTTGTCACTCTCTCTTCCTTATTTTCTTTTAACACCCTGACACTCATATATGTATAAACACATTGCTACACACATTTGCACACATTGACACCACTCAACCCAAAACACATAGCACATTGCAGATCTACACAACACCCGTCTTTCCCGTTCCAAACCCACACCCCGCATGTCGTCTCTCTCTAACCCACATATACACAGCCGCCCTCAGACTCACCCAGGGCTGTCCTTGGAGAGCCATGGCCACCACCACAAAACTCACGGCATCCTACCGAAACCCACATGCACGCTGCCTACTGCAGCCCCCCTTACAAACCCCATAAACGATGCATAAATCTGAAAATATGGCTAGAAAACTTACCAAAAAATTCCACGCGCTCGCCGAAAATTCTCTTCTCCAAGATCTTTACTCACTCTGCCGTGCCTCTTCTCTTCTCTTCCTGTATTTCCTCTCCACTTTTGTCCCCTTTTTTGTTCTTTCTCTCAGATCTCTCTTTCACTCTCTCTATCTATCGAGTCCCAGATGGAATGAAAACTTGGGGCGGCTGCTCTAGTAGTAGGTTATATATATAACCCTAACAGAAAAATTACCATAAACCCCCTTAATTTTTTTTTAATACTTATTCAAAACTAACCCAAAACTTTTTATTATTACGAAATAGCCTAGAATAACTATTTAAGATAAACTATATGCTAGGAAAATTATTAACGGCCGTTACGCTATCCCGCTTCACTATTCGTCGCTAATTTTTTTAAAAAATAAATCCAATAAAGTATCGGGGTGTTACAAAGACACTACAGTCCGAATCGTTCCTTTGAGTGGTCCTATTTCTTTTTTACAATTATTTTGAGCTTCGGCCTTGCCGGTACTTTAAGCCCATGGAAGTCATGAAGCATAGCACAAAACAAATCCTGCGGAATAATAAAAGAAACGTAAACTATGATATTTGAATTACAATGATTAAATCAAGAAATATAAAAACTGTAAAGACAAATGCCAAGCTCACCATAACCCCCCAATTGTTCTTTGAAAAGGTCTTTCAGAGGCACGATCGAGCAGCATATTGTTACGGAGACTTGACGATTGAAATTCTCATAGCCGAAGGTTCATAGCAAAGAAAATACTAGTGGCTGTGGTCTAAGTAGGGTACTAGAAAGAAATCTGCCTCGCAGAAGATCACCGAATTAAAAGAATTCATGAAAATTTTAGTGAGCTCCTTAGGCTGAGGCCAGCTTAACAATGTTCTCCTCCCTCACATTACACCATTCTTGCCTTTCTGCATGCAGCATAGAACTAAATAGTGCATCGAACATAAAAACTTGGGGATAAGCATCTCCCTTATCCCTCTCTCTACTCGCCAGAAGCTTGATGTAGGCAGGGTGGACATTCTGTTCTACGAGATATAGTAATCAAACTCCCTAGATTGAACAAAATGTTGAGAGCGTAGTTAAGGGGGTAACAAACTGCAGTGGACCAAGGCACATTTTTCCAACTTCAGGGGCTTCATCGGATGACCTTTAGGATAAGAGGGATATTGTTGTCCTTAGGATTATTGGGGTATCCCAAGCCATAAAGTGGAAGCTCCTGACCACGGGACGAGTTGCAGTGAATCTGAGAGGTTGAAGTTCGCAAAGTCAAAATCTTGTACCACTTGACTCCAGAGGTCTGGTATAACATCTGAGTCCCTAAACAACACAAATGAGGGCTAACTCCACTCATCCTTGTGAGCCATTCCTAGCTTATACCCGAAGGCTGCCCCCAAGCATCACCTATTTGCTGCCCCGAAGGACCGCCAATGTTCTCGATCACCTTCGAAGGCTGGCCCGAGGGATAAGCCATTCCTGGGTTCACACCTGATGGCTGTCCCTTATAGCCCCTCACAAAATCCCAGCAACTATGTGCCAAGTACTTAGCATGGGAGCAAAGATCCACTCCCATGGTATCTGAAAGATCCTTACGCTCACTCAGTTTCTGGAAGAAGGCGAGCGAGACATCAACCTACATCGAGTTAGATCATAAGTAAATTTAAACACCACATGAAATTAAATAGGAAACTTTTACGAGATTGAATGCTACATGAAAGTAAATAGGAAATTACGAGCTAGAATGCTCTCTACTGATCAATTACACCCTTGGGCTGGTATTTCTTGCCTCTTGCTCATTGCACCGCGTGTACTCTCCTTTGAGTGATGTGGTGTTACCACCCTAGATACTGCTCGATGCTGATCACATGGTTGGGCTCTGACACTATGGTCGCTAATGTGTCCTGCCAGGACTCCTACAGTCCAATCTCGCCAGCACACAACTTAAGGACATCCAAATGCCCAAGCATTGAAACTTTCTGTGGGTTCTTGTTAGGTCTCATGTCTGGGGCATCGACTGGCAACCCCTGCAAGTACTAAAAATATCGTATGGCATGATCCAATAGTTGCCACCTCTCAATCCCAATGGATCAATGGAGTGCACTGCAACCCATATAGCATAAAAATGAATGAGCCAAAGTCTCGGGTCTTCACTTTCTTGTACGGCGCCCAACATATTTGGCTCGAAGATAGTGAGTCGAACTCCCCCCCCCCAATAGGAGATAATGTGGTGATGAAAATCATCTCTCCTCATATAGTAGCTCTCCCTCCGACTGTACTCTCCAAGCGTGCAATCGAGGCAAGATTTTTTCGATTCTTTCCCTACGTTGAGGTACACTAATACTGAACTGCTCGTAAGACTACACCTAAATTACAATGATTAAATAGGTGAAGTATGGTCAAAATTTATTATGCAATGACTAATAATTATCAAAGACAAAATTAAAAGGAGTTATATAATATACCTGTAACAATGAGAGGCATGCATATATAGCTTTGCAGTCAGGCCTCGTTGCCTTGTGCAAAGTGCGAAACAAGTATGCATGTGTCACTGCACCCCAAGCATACTCGTCAACCTCTTGCAAGTTACCCAACAAAGCTAAATACTTCACATGGACTGTGTTCTTCGTCGTTGTTTGGAATAGTATGGCCCCGATCACCTATAGCTGGAAAGACTTTGTGTGCATAACAAGCATTCCTTTCGTGAAGTTTTTCAATAAAGCCTTGAACGTTTCTACCAACCACTTAAACTTAATTCTACCGTGCGCAAACTGATTCTCCAGTATCGAACTGAAGAAGTCCTTAGCAAATCTCTTAATTTTCGGTCTAATCTTCAGATAAATAATCGGCCGTCCCGTCATGGGTAAACCGAAGATGTACCCTACATCTTCTAAGGTTATTGTCATCTCTTCAGCGGGGAAGTGAATTCGTTTCACTTCTCTACCGTTCAACAAGGGCACATATTAAGGTTCGGTCATGTTGTGAAAACATATTCCCATATGTAAAAATTCTAAACCCCATCCCACGCAACAATTTTTTGTGTATATTGTTCAACTCCACTGTCCAAACTGTTCGGTTACTTTTACTGTATTAAGTGTTCCTATATAATGTTAATGATCGAAATTAAATAAATAATCAAAAAATTAGCATCTTACTTGTCCGTTCTAAATTTCTATACTAATATGGTTTACTTGGTCATACAAGATGGAGGGATCTTTGTATCCAGGGTTAAAGTCTATTTTTATGACTAAAATTATGCAAAAATATCAAGTTCAGCAATTTCTATCAAACATCTAGCTTAGCTACACACACACACACACACACATAAATACATGCACACACATCTATTCATACGTTATATAATCAAAATTATTAGCCCTATGGTTGGATAACTTAGGCTCTAGGGCTATTTTTTTGGTTTCAAAAATCATGCACAATACTCACAAACTCAAGATTATAGACAAATAAAGCATTGATTTGCGAATTTACATGATTGATTGGATGATTTAAGGAATTCTTTGAAAGATTCAAGGGCTTGAGGATACATAAATCACAGATCTACTTGCTAGCGCCACTGGGAAGATAGTGAAGAAGAAGAAGACTTACGAAATTAAGATTTTATCGTATGTGTGTGTGTGTGTACACACACACACCCACCCTACCGTCAGCTATATTATCTAGCGGACGGTGCAACAGTTTGGATAAAGACAAATTGCCTTCCCGTCCGCGAGATAATATATCAAACGCTGAGGGGGACAAATGTGATAGTTGGCAAAAAAGGATGTTCGCTACATGATGTAACGGGCGACTTTTGGCCTAACTTCTAGTCAAATCAAAAGTTGTCGCTAGTTAATGTAGCAGATGGACATTGTTCCACTAGCGGACGAGGATTTTGGGGCATTTTTGTCAAATTTATTATTCGCTACATAAGACTTGTTTTTTTAGGAAAAAAAAAATAGATCTAGTCCGTCAATCCTTAAAGTATGGACGGCTAAATCACGCTGACAAATTAGCTGAAGTGGCCTACGCGAGCAACCTATCAGCTTATATATATATATATATATATATATATATATATATATATATATATATATATATATATATATATATATACGATTCACATCCTACTGTCCACGTGTAATAATGGACAATGTAGATTGCATTGCAACTTGCTTAACTGCTTCACTTTGTAGCGGTTAGGACTTTTTCTGAAAATGCCCCTTGCATTCATCAATTCATGCAGATCCATCTAACCCCCACAAATACTAGCGGTTAACCCCCACAAAGACTAGGTGGTTAGGCAAAAGTGTTTGCTTCATCTGTTTTCATCACCAATGACAGGAATAACAAACATATGCAGCGCATTCTGCATCTATCTTCTCTTCTGGCATGGTGGTATCACCAAATCCCAATTATATATTCCTCTACATTTTCAACAATCACATTCATCACTAAATCAATTACTGTATCAGCACAAAAAGTACATGCAAAAAATTTAAAAAGGATGGAAGAAATTCAATTCTTTCATCAGTAATCCAAGTAAAACGGGAAAAAATGAAGACATGCTATAGATAAAAAAAAAATTGGCTTGGTAAAAAATTTATCAACACGTAATAGACTTGGCCGAAGGATAGATTCGGCGATGGTTGTCTGGGCAATGGACGGCGGCAGTGGCATTAGCGTTGGCATCGTCTAAGAAGGTGCAACTCTGGCACCGACCATTGTTTGCAATGGCCGTCGACGTAATGATGATGGTGTTGGCTGGATAAACGTCGTCGCAGACCTTTAGCGCCGAATAAATGTTGTGTATCTAGATGGGAAGATGAGCAGCGGAAATGGACGGCTGAGGCAGCAACAACAGCTTGGGCGGAGGATGGGAGACTTCATTAAACTGGAGCCAAAGTCCGTCAGCATCGTCATCTTCTACGTCTCCCGGCGGCGGCAGCGGTCTAATCTGGGCAGTTAAGCGAAAATCTCAAAAGAAGAAAAAAAAATAGGAGATCTAGGCCATCCACAATCACATGTAGATGGCAGGATGAGTGGTGGATATATATGCTGGGAACTTAATTTATTTGCCAACACAATCTGGCCATCTATCAGTGATTATGGACGGTCTAGATTAAGTCTTCTCCCTCAATAGTGATTGATAACCCTAATACTTTAACGTAATTGCAATATAACCCCCAAAATTTATAAATAAATATAATTTTATGTACCCTAATACTTTATTACATAACATATAATCACAGAAGTTATTTTAAGGTATAATGTTACTCACAGAGATGCTGTTCTTAGTCCTAGAATGTACGTCCACCATGCTTCTTTTGTGCTTTTCGATATCCAAACTTTTCACCAAGTGGACACACAGCTCGATACCTCAGAATTGGCTAATGGCTATAATCAAACACTCTCAAGTTTCAAAGATATTTGTTTGAAAAAGTGCAGTAGAAAAACGTCTTACTAAAATCAATACGTCTTTATTTATACTGGAAATGAAAGTTTACATAGGGGCAATCGAAAGAAATTCTTGCATAAACTCATTCTTAGCACACTTCACACATCACACTCTTACATATTTCACGCTCTCTCAAACTTACTCTGCCTTTTATCTCTTACTTTGACCCCTTTTATAGATGAAAGGATTTGGCACATAGGATTCTTCAACAATGAGAATCCTCTATTATCTTTTCTAGGGTCATCTTTTTTCCTTTATTATGGTAGCTATCTTTATTCTATTCTCATTCGGCTTTTATCTTTTGTTGGAAATTATGTCCATTTCAATCATGCTTATCCTGCAGTCCCAATCCCTCTTGACAACTCAAACGTTTGGCTAGGCAGACCAGGTTTTTTATGTCCTTGGCTGTTGAACTGTTTATAGAGTTTGATTACCTGATATTGACTCTGTTTGGAGGGCTCTATGAATGCTCTCCCCTTTAGGATTACTATTATCCGTCCATTGCAGAAACATGTTTCTTGGGGGGTCTACTATTATATTTTCAATGGTTGCCATGACAAAACTGATTCTTGCAATCTTGTCTTTCTCCACATTATACATGTCTCATAGTTCATCCTAGAATGGCTTGTAGAATTCCATTATCATTTTATTAGTTAATAGATAAAAGAAAAAAAATATGGTATGGCTGGTAGAACTTGGTTTCACATCATACTGCCAAGGTTAATATTATCTGGATTGTGATAACCTTTTGGCTGAATCCCATAACTCCAAGAGCATATTGAATTATAGCTAGGAGATTCTCGATGAGTTGCCAATCCAATCAGATTATTTTGATTGTGTCTATGAGTCCATGTTCGGTTCATTTAATATCAATCTTGTCTGATGGTAGTGTGAGGCTTCGCCATCCACAATCCCAGTTTAGCAGCCCTTTCATTTCTAATTTGCAAAGGATCTCTTGGCGTGTTTATTTTCCTTCTTAGATAGTTCTTTTATTTTAGTAGGGATATCAACTGGGAGCAATGATTCTAGTTTTTCTAGCAATTGGATTCTTTCTTCTTTTTCTTGTAGGACTATAATTCCTTCTTCATCATTTATATTAAGCCTTTTTCTAAGTGCTTAACATAATCAGTTAATTAGCTGAGGG